>CM043017.1:128959029-129042767 GCA_023690525.1 Holotrichia oblita | reverse complement strand
GTCCTATTTTATAAGGTGCTATGACATTTTTAAGGTGCGTCATGGCCTACTTAGGTACCTAGATTTTATTTAAGTAATATTTTTAAAGATCGATAACTCGGAAACGGTTGGATTTGGGTACATTACGTGTATTACAATTTTTACTTAAAATTGAAGAAGGAATTGAATTATCTAATAATATACAGGTGTTGTTCCATTTAAAAAAATGTAACTTTGACGTGCCACGACTTTACCACCGACCCTGTATACTTTAAATTATTCTTAGCTAATAAGCATTTAAAAACCCTAAAACTTTTGCATTTAACTTTTTCCGGTATCTCGTATATTTTACCCAATAATCGACCGTTTCCATACATATCAGCGACGCTGTATATACATAAAAGAGAAAGCCGTTAGTTACTGTATGTTACTACGCTTACAACTCAAGAACGCCTGGACCGATTTTGATGATTCGCACCAATTCGGACTGGTCTCCGACCAAACAAGAAGAATACCCAAGAAAATTCCCGAAATATCCCCGAAGATTTTTTTTACAATTGTTTTGCGGGACACGGGGGGTGGTATGGGATGGGCGGAACACGGGGGGTGGTACGGGACGGGCGGGCAGAGAGGGTGGTACGGGACGAGCGGGACACGAAGAGTGGTACCCGTAATAATAAAGCATTAAATATCTAAATCAATACTTTTCTAGGCAGAACGAAGTCTCTCGGGCCAGCTAGTTTTTTATGTTTGTGTATAAAGTTGATTTAACATAATATAAACACCGTGATAATCGTGTTATAACAAAGTCAGAGAGTGTTTTAACCAAAGATTCGTATTTTACTATTACGTGTTCTGCCTATACGAACATTTGTTCATCGCGATAAATTTCATTCGACGATACAACCGCTTCTAATAACTATTTCTAATAACGCTGCGGAAGTGGGTTGATTGTTATATAAGTTGTTTTATTTTCTTTTATTCTAGAGATTCATGTTTAGCTTTAATTTTTTTTTATCTATGGTGGATGCTAGTTGCACGACTCTTTCTCTCGAGTCTTGCTCATAGTGCTGCGCTGATAATTACTTTGACGCGAACAGCGAATAGTAGACCGTTCGGCATACTATTCTGCAAAGTTCTCTCGAAGAATTGAACCCCAACTTCCAGCCTTCTCTCACAACACTGAGCAGCCGCCTAATCATTGCGGCTATCGAGCTGTTTTTTTAATTATAATTACCATGTTAACTGTTATATTAAAAATTGTCTTGTTGGCTGATGAAATTTTATAGACTCAGAAATAAGCGAAATTCCATTCGGCTGGATGGCAACTGGCTTTGCTTGATAAATTAAACCACGAAGCAGAGTCGTAATCTTCAGCTATTAATTTTAGTAACGAAAGTCTTACATATCGGTAATAAAAATTTACAGTATATGATACGCACCAGAAATTTCGTTGATATAAGAAGAGTACATACTTATGTATGTGGCGAAACAACTACAGTCGTATTCGTTAAAATTTTTTTGATACTCATGGATATCAGCAATATGCCAGGAGACATCCATTACCAGAGTTTAGTCGTAAGTACCCAAAATAAAAAACAATTAAATATGGCGGCTGTTTTCGCAACATATGTAGTTTTGGCGTACTGTACGAAATTGAGGGCATTTTATATGCTGACAGCTAGGTTACTATAATGAAAGATATAAAGCTACCAACGCAGAAGAGAACATGCCTTTACAATAAGTTTTATATACAGGACATTGATCCCAAATAAACTTTTCACCAGACTAAAAAGTGGTTTATGGGCAATAATATCATTTTGCACAATTACCAGACCTGAACACAATTAAACACTCATAAACCGGTATAAGAAGGTCGTTTCAGCACCTAAGCCACAAAATATGAAGCAATTGTGGGAAGTGTACCAAAGGGCATGGAAATCCATTCCAATTAATCATTGTCGTTAAGTAATGCAGTTTATACTGCAACATTGTAAAGGCATTATTCGAAATTAAGGCCAGGCAGCAAAATATTGTTTCTTAAAAGAATATCGAAATAAAAACTAGCAACTAATATAATAACACAATTTTGTCCCAGAATTTTTATTATGTTCGTTTTTCTTTTTAGTCCAAGTAGAAATAATTAAGAATACTAAGAATAATATTTATGCAATAAAATTTTATGCGGGTTTTTCGGTCCTAATAAAATAAATCTATATTTTCAATATTTCGTCACACTCTGTGACTTCGTCAGGAAATATATTTTTTCTAAAAGTGTAAACAATATGTAAAATATACAAATGTAAATTTTTTTAGAAAACACAAAAACGAATTTGGATTATATGTCTAGTTTGAAGTAATTAAAATATGCCAATATTGTCAGAATTTTTTAAAACGTCAAAAACATGAAAATTTAATTAATCAAGCAAACCAAATTACAAGCAATAGCAAGATAGTATTAAATTGTATTCTTATTTTGTTTTAAAAGATTACAATATATAAATTACTTGTACTTTGTATCGGTTTTAAAATTAACACTATTTTTAGTATTATTTATATAAAACATTTCAAGAAATAACCTATTTCTGTATATCGGTTCTTTATCTAAAATTTCAGTATTTTCGAAAGCAAACGTATGATTTAATTCTATTGCATGATTAGCCAACGCACAAGAACGCTTACCAGTTCTAATTTCGCTTTTGTGTTGACTAATTCTATGCTTTAACCATTGTGAGGTTTGTCCTACATATGAGCCTAAACAATCATTACAAGGTATTTTGTAGATTAAATCATTTTGAAAATTTACCGGGGTTTTATCTTTAATTCTAGAAAATACATTATTAATTTTAATTACATTATATTTGGCAATAGATAAATCAGCATAGGATTTAAAAACGATATTATTTTATTTGTTAAATTTGGTATAAAAGGTAACTTTTTATATTTGAATGAAACTGTAGATTCTTCTCGGGAGCCATAATGAGGGTTTGAATTATAAATTAATTTCCTTATTAGAGATTCAGGGTATCCGTTATTAACAAAAATATTAAATAGTTTATTCAAATTCATTTGTAGAAATTGCTCATTACTGATGTAAGTTACTCTATTTTTCATGGCAGTCACTGTATTAAATTTTTGACTATTAAGATGATTTGAATAAAAATTAATAAATCTACCTAAGGCTCTGGGTTTTAATACCAGTCTAGAATAATTTTGTTATGAGATCTAATTACCTTTGTGTTTAAAAACGGTATACAATTATCCTTTTCAATTTCAATGGTAAATTGTAAGTTTTCTAAAAATTTTTACATTTGTATATTTTACATACTGTTTACACTTTTAGAAAAAATATATTTCCTGACGAAGTCACAGAGTGTGACGAAATATTGAAAATATAAATTTATTTTATTAGGACCGAAAAAACCCGCATAAAATTTTATTATTTAAAAAAAGCGGTCAAAAAACAACATCAATAATAATATTTATCTAATTTGAGAAATATTATAACACTGCTATTTGAACGAATATATGACTGTACTAGTTTTTGGCAATATTTCTTATTTTTTCGTAATTGAAAACATTATAGACGAATGTTTATTATTTATATTGCGCTAATATAAATGTATAACTTTTGATATTGTTTTAAGAGGGACTTTACTAGCTCAACGCCAACTGTACTTTGGATCGCGACTTTGTAAACAATTTTCGTTGGAGATTGATCCAACATGTGAATACATGTTGGATTCTTATTACAAATATCAATCAATTTATAATATTCCGTGCATTCACATTGTAATATAAACAGACAGCAAATTTTCCGTCCCGATAAAAATTTTAATATCGAAGCTAATTTTAACGTCGATCAATTACTAAACCAAGTTCAATGCTTGAAATTTTATTTGTGTATCTGTGTAAGTTAGTTAAAATCATGTGTTTAAATATCAGCTTGTTGGCACTGCTACAAAATTTAAAATTAGAAATAAAAAAAATAGAATAATTCAACACTTTTTAGAGTTGCGATTTTTACTGAACATTTTTTTGGCTATATATTTTTGATGTATAAAACTGTAACGAGTACCTACTATATTGCATGGTAAGGTAGGTATGTGTCCAAACATTGAGACCACCTTTTTTCTATAAAAACATTAATAATACGTATGTTTATTAAAAAAATAATTACGAGATACAGAAGATAACGTTAGCTGATATTTTTATGTAAACATAAATGACAGGGTTATTAAATATGAATGCACAGAAAAACATAATTGTAAAAACAAGATTTTTTTATTATGAAAATTACATAAGATATATGTACATCCTTGACATTAGTAGGAGAACCGCGTCAGGAAACGCATTCAAAAAGTACAAGAACTAGTTTGTATAAACGTATTCAATCAGGATCGCCAAGATTACCATATATAACACAAAATGTTCAAACAAAATCATTTTTGACAAACGACTTTTATTTTGACACCCACAGTGGATTATTGCCTACTTTATGACAGCTTATTTTTCCTTAGAGAATGCCTCACAAGTATTTTCCCACGTATTTACTTGGAGATTAACGGACATAAAATTGTGGTGATTAGGGAAAGGGCAGGTTTTATGACATGTCCTGATATCAATGAAGCAATAAAAATTGATACTGACTTCAGAGTTAGAGTGAGATATTCAGATACGTTCGATAATTTTATAAAGTTGCTAAATTATCCCCTCCACTGTACAAACTTGTTTCAAACCGTGCTCTATAGATTAGTTTGAAAACTTATGAATACATTTAAAACTGCTGCAATTCTTCAAACCAATTCTTCGCCAAAAAACGATTATAGTTTTGAAAAGTAAAAAGCACTTTGTAAAGATAGCTTCCTGAACTAAACATGCTGGGAATGCTTATTTCTTTTTCAACTCTAAACCATCTTGAAATTCATTTTTCTAGAAACCCTATCTATGATATATTGTTGAAATGAGAAGAAAATAGGAGAAAATACACGAAATAAGTTTCTATTTAAAAAAATGAGTTTGAAAATGGTTTAGCATTTCCGAAACATTGAAATAGTAAATAATTTTTTATAATAAGCGAGATTCATGTAATGCTTTAAGAATTTGAGACAGAGCTTGTGTGGCCAACTAAGAATAGCGATCGGCTATATCTCAGGAACGGTTGATATTAAAGCTCCGGGAAAAAATTTCACTGACGAAAGTGGCCCCGAGAAATATCTGGAAATTATTTAGGGAACTAAATAATACTAGGTATGGCGCAACTATACACCAAAAATTGAAATTGGATATTTATACAAAATTTATCAACTTAAGGTCTATCACAAATATCAAAATCGGAATCTTTAAAAAACTTCTGCATATTTTACACTAGACATTTTTTTTATATCTTGCCACATCAGAGGAGCGAAGGGGAGGGAGGCTGGGAAACTTTGTTTTGAAGAAACGCTTATAACTCAGGTTCGAAACCGAATTTTGCAAACTTAGTCTCATTGAAAACAGCATTACTCCTCCAATGTAGTGCTTACAAATTCAAACCAATCTAATAAGTAATGTGCATGGTAGAGGGCGCTGTTTATTTTTTAGAAAATTTGTTTTTTTATCGATAATATTAAATGGAAACATACATTTTTGACTGCAGATTAAAAATGTAGGCTAAATTACCAACAAACCTTGAGAAACGTGAATGATAAGAATTTCTTGAATAAATTTAAATTATCCTGCTTCCCCTGAACAAAAGTTAGCTAATTTAATCTAATTAGAAAGGATTTTCCTTGGCCTACATTTAGAGAATCAAACTGTTTCATATTATTTTGTCCATCACTCGTAGAGAACGTTAAGGAAATTTAAATACGTAAATTTGGTGATTTTTGGAAATAACAGTGCGTGGAATGTTTGGTGGCCAAGAAAATAGACTATTATGGATTTTCCTAAGTCTACTGCTAGTGATTGAAATTGTTTAATATTATTGTTCGACACCGCTAGAGGGCGTTAAGAAAATGTAAATAAAAGACAGGCCACTAGCAATTCGCAACAATATGTTTTTCAATATGAGTGTGCTGTGAATTTCGTCGTAAATGTTCGCAATTTTCTAGACCCTGATAGGTGGATATAACACGCCAGTGTATTTCCTTGGCTACACAGAAACCCCAAATTTGACTTATTTAGATTTTTATTTGTGGGGACGAATATCCATCCTTATATTTACTGTATTTTTTTATGTGTGATGGATGCTTAGTTGCAGTGACTTCGTAAGCTGTATTACTTGTCTGGCTATCATGCAACACTTGCGGTGTAGTGTTTATGTCTGTAAATTGTGTTCAAATGGCTTTGTGACAGCATCATATCGCCTTTTATAATGCTGCGCTGTTAATCACTTTGCTTCTAACAGCGATTGGTAAGTCGATCCGGATTGCAATTCTCTGAAAAAATGTCACCGTCCCTCCAGAGAACTCAAACCCACCTCCTATCGTCCCGCCACAACGATAGTCAACCGTCTAACCACTGCGGCTATCGACCACCACAAAGTACAATCTTAATTGTATTTTTTAACTACAATTAATTATTTTCGATGGTAGAGTGTATATTTTTATAACAATGGTTTCCGACTCATCATTCTTTTCAATCGCACATAGCATCTTTTCTGTAGATTGTATTTATGGAAAGTACATAGAAAAACAAGAGACCAATTTCTTGATTCTTATATTGGGTCTCTAATGTAATCAGGAAAAATATTGAAGTAAATAAGACCCGATAAAAGATACGGTATATGACGTAGTTAATTCAGATACAAAATTGCCACGAAAAATTATTGTTATTTAGTTAAATTTATTTTGCACGGGTCATGGGATTGATTTTTAAGCAAATACTGACGATACAAGTTAAATATTTACTATAATGTGCAAATAAATCTTAAAATGTAGGTGTAAAAAAAATTAGGTTAGGTCATCATATGATTGCTATGTTAGATATATTGGTATGTACATAAATGTGAATTTAGGATTTATGAACATGCTTCAGTTTATCTATTAACACATTTTTCATTATAATCATTATCACAGTATGATTTGCCACGTTTTCAATTGTTATTTTTATTATCGTTTCTTATTATAACTAACACCAAAAAGCTTCAGAAAGTAGTGGAGGAATCCATTCCCACACCTTTCTGTATATAATTTATTTCGTCGCATTACAAAATGCACGAAACGCAAAACAAGGCCCTACTTATTCATAAACAATTTCGCATCCAATTCTCCAAACAGAATACCTTCATTTAATTGGGTCAGTTCCAAAGTGTTCCTAGAAAAAAAATTGCATTGGATTCAAGGTTCTATTTTATAATCTCGCGTCAGTTTTTAAACATACTGCTCTACATTTAAAATATCATAACAAAACTACTTAAAAATTGAAGGCTGAATTACAACGGATCTATATTCTATTGTAAATGTAATATTGCCTTGAGTATAAAATCTGATTAAGAACATTTATCAAGAAAGGATAAACGGAATCAGGTGAAACATTATAATAACGCAGATAATAAACTGAATTGAATTATTAATCAGAAATTAATTTACAGCTGTTATAATTGAAGCGTGATAAAATAATGCGAATATTTATAGAACCTGACGAAAGCTTAGTCAATATTTTATAAAGTGCTTCTTATATAATAGATCAGGTGAAGTTCAAGTATTTCGGTTTATGTACAAAACTGAAATGCGTAAATATGCATAACAGATTACATACATATTATAATACATGTACAGAGAATGTAAATTTGTTAAAAAAATTACTATAGACCGTTAACCTTGACTTTAAGTTGTCACGGCTTGTTCAACGAGACAAAAATCAGAACGACTTTATTGCAAATTATAATACAACAAAATTCGAATAACTCGCTGCTAAAATAAAAAAAAAAAAGATGATAGAATACAAATTAATATAATTAATCTAACATGGTAAGTACTTATATTTCGTCAGCTATTATCAGTAAATATAAACGTTGATTGCATTATATCTTTAGAACTTTGAGCTAAACATGATACAATGTTCCAGAGGGGATTCTTATAAGTGGAATTGTTATAGAAATATTCCTTATCACTAGATCACACCTCCAAATATGAGCATATAAAATTTTCTAACAAATAATAACTTAATATCTGATCAAATATGTATAATGCATACAAAACAACGGTTTTATCTCATTTAATAGGAATTTGCTTTACAATTCACGTAATAAGCGAAAAGTAAATTAAATGTGTTGTCATATATACAACTGCTGCAAATTTTATTAGAATACTATACAGGGTGTCCCAGTTGACGCGGTTTCTTTGATAATTTGTTTATTTTACAGTATAGAGAAAAAAGTTTCAAATAAAAGTTGTCCCTATTTTAGACGAGGCATAACTAGAAAATATTTTCAAATATACAGGGTGTCCCAATTATAGAAAAAGCGTATGTAACTTTTATTAAGACCTTCCTAGACCTATGTGCTTTTGTTTTCGCAATTGCAGCGCTCTCGTTAATGAATTGTAGGATCAAAACTAAACAAGGTATAGAAAATTTTGGTTTGCGCAAATTGATACGTCTTGAATTAGTTTACTATTTGCAATATTAACATGTACGGATCCTTTGGTTGACATACAGTTACTGGTGCCAACATTTGGAAACATTTAAATGCCAATAACTCTGTTTTTTTTTAATGGGACGTTGGACATGGAAAATTCTCTTGTTTTGGTATTAGAATGTACCCATTTATCTTCAACTGTTTTAGAGAAAAATGTATATTTCTTTTGCTACTGTCGAAAAAGATCACTTCAATTTGCACGAAGAAGGCTACGTAACAATAATATTATGGCAGATATATTTAATATGCATTTGCACACACAACACAAAAGGTGTAATTACTCTACCTATCTTATCTCAAGTTCCAATGTTACTGGAACTTCACAATAGCTTTAAAATTGTGTTCTTCTCAAAGACTTCATCTATTTTTGGAATTCTTAAATTAAAACACAAGAAATTTCACGTTAATAATTTTTTTATAATACCTTGGAAAATATAAAATATGTTCGAATTAAACACTATAAATTGAAATAAATATAACTACATTGTTGTCTGGCAATAAATTCCTTGAACGAGCCTCATGCATTTAGCAAAGCTTCGTCGTTATCCCATAGAGAGTAGAGCAATTATGTCGTCGGATTTGATTATGGTAATCCGAAAAATGTAAAAAAATGCAGGATGTTCTATTTAAAAAAACAGTTTTGTCACTATATTTAGTGAAATTGGAAATTAAATTACTGTTAACGCCAAAATGTGGCTTCTCCAAAAGTGAATACCTTACTGTATATACTATAAAATATAAAAAAATTGAGCAGAATGTACTTTGTATTAAACTATCTTTAATAGTGAATTATTTCTAGAAAAATCGTATTGATTTGGATGTTTAATTGAACAAATTGCACAACAATAGTAACTCTAATCGATAAAATTGTTCGATAATATTGGCACATTTGCGTAGAAATTCCACTGCTCGTTCTTTAATGTTTTCATAAATATAAACACGTTCTTAGAACAGATTTTTTAATCAATATTGCTATTAAGATTAACAATGTTTTAAAAAACATCTCTATTATAAACCTGCGTTTGTAACTTGTCATTAAAACAACATTTGCAATGTTTTCCGTTTTTTTTTACTTGGCAAAAGGCAGTAATCAAAACAAACCATATCTAAAAATTACGCATTACTAATTCTAGAATAAAAATATACCTCTGGACACTTAACAATTGGCGCACTTTTTTAACATATATTATGTATTTAACAGTTTGCTATCATCAACTACTATTTCTTCTTAGATTATCACTTGTTTATTTTTTATTATGTAGATACAGTAGAACCTACATACATATTACATGTATATTAACGCAATTAATGTACTACGTCCCTAGTTCACTATTTGTTTACCATTTATAACACAGCAAAACAATATTCAAAAATTGCAATGCTTCCTACTGGTACTTGTTCATAACAGACTTTTCTATCAATAAAAAATCATTATCTGCAGAATCCATATCAATTTATTGTTCTCATTTTCAGGAAGGCTATTCTTATTCCAGGTCATAATATCTTTACTTCCACACGCCTAAAATGTACTAAAAACTGTCTTACGTGTATGGGGAGCAAATTGTAAATGCATCTATTAGCGTTAACCGCAATTAAACAAGCTGCGTTACAGAACTCAAACAACTCCATCCGGTATCGTTCCCAACAATCAGCTATGCCACCAAAAACTCTTTATGAAATTTTGCATGGAGATCTCACATCTTCAACTCAAGGCCTACAAGATCCAGTTAACGCTGAAATTGAAGACGATTTTTCACGCTGCGCAAAAATTTTTTGAACAAATGTTAAAAATGAAAATACATGACAAACACGTAATTCTTATTACTACATAATCTCCTTTGATGAAGCTCATTTTCACTTAGGTGGCTACGTTAAATAAGCAAAATTGCCGTATATGAAAAAAAAACCAACCATATACCCCATTGATGAACTATCCATGCAGCCCGAAGAGCTACAATTTGGTCTCAACACATAATTAGGCTGCATTTTTTCAAAATGGCGCTGCTAAAGTAGGTAGATTTAATAATTTAATAATGATGTAATTCTAATATATTTTATTATTAAAAAATGTGGGGTATGTTAACTTTCAATAAAGTGGTACAACCTGTCGTATCGAAGAAAAGCTATGTAACCCAGCAGATTTTCGGATCGATTGAAGATGAAAATTGGGCAGCAAGGCTGTACAACTTGACTCTTTTGAATCTTGAATAATTTCAAGCCTAAAGAATGAAATCCAAACTAAGTGCAGGAGAAACAACTTTGTGCCACAGACAACTGAGCATTTAAACATCCAAAACATAGAAATCATGGGTCATTCATCGTATAGTCTAGATGTAGCCTTTAATAACTACTTATTTCTTCAAGTAAAGTATAAATTACGATGTTTATATTTTACATCGACCGAAGAAGCGGTATATGCCTTTAAAAATGAAATAAACTACGGTCAGAAGATTGGAGAAAATATTTACAAGATTGATTTACAAAAATGATAAATAAATGTTTTTTGTAAATAAATTGTGTTTTACTTTATCAGGCTCAGCGGAAAGAGAAGAGCCCTCGTAGTTATGCACTGGTTTGCTACTACTAAATAATGAAACTAGGAATATCTGGTCTGGATCTTCAGTGTTTCAAAATATTGGTTTAAGTACACAATTTATGATCAAAGAGAAGTAATTGTAAGCGTTTTGAAAAATATTGTACTGATAAATAGGATGCTTCTAAAAAGTCTATACGTAGTAAAAAGCATGTCGAAATGAAAGAAGAATATTGTTTTGATATAGTTTACTTCATGATAGATTAATAGTTATAATCAAGGCAAAAATGTTTATATCAAGACTAAGATTTTACTTCTAAAAAAAAGTAGTTATTTTCGAATACAGATTTTATTTGAAACAATATTTACTAAACTTTAGAGAAATAATATATAATTCCAATAAACAAATTATATAATATCTACATAATTTTAATAAACAAAATACCATATTCTTTGAACGAACAAGAAAATATTGTATAAATCCTTATTCTTTGTCAGCAGAAGAAGATAGTCATGATAATAAATAATTAGTCGATAATAGTAATAAATCTTTAATAAAAACTATTTGCCAAAATCTACAAATAATTTTTTTTCTAAACTACTGACCACAAGTCATGGAACTTGTGGATTTATCAACCACACCTTACATGAAAATAATGAGAATTAATATACTTCATATTATATCCACTAATATGCGCATGTAACCAGAAAATGATTGTTTTAGGTAGCAGTAGCCAAATTAAACTGGGTACGAATTCGTCATTTTAATATTAGTCATGGTCAAATCCATAAAGTAAACTTCCTCCTAATAAAAAAAAATTGTACGACAACTTCATGTGTGTTAACCTTTAAAGATAAGATAATTGGAAGTGATATATTAATAATAAAACCGTGAAAAAAGTCAAGATATTGTATTGGTACGGTTAGTTAAATATTAAATGGTAATCCTGAATCTGGGAATTTGTATTTAGCAAATAAACAAAATTTAAATCCTGTGAAACAAGATCATCATTATCAATCACAAAAATTAAGTTTAGTTTAAGGCAAAACCTTTCACTTACTAAATACAAAATTAGCATTTAATTATTAACTAACTGTAATAGATATCTGTATTACTCTCCTAACAAATTAGTATACATACATACATATATGAAGCATTGTAGATAGGCATTTTACAATTATTACAACATGTTGTGAAATAGTGCCGATAAATGAAAACCGTGTTATATAAAGATTTTATTTAGTCTAGAAACACGTTTATCTTCAAATAAATACAAACTACATACATATACACGTATATCTTTCGTAAACACATACGGGTAAAAAAACAATATGGATTCTCTGATAGAGTTTTCAGTGTTCTCGGGTCAAAGTCTGTGATATATTTATTTAGTGCAATAGACCGCTTTCTTATCAATCAATACAAGTCATTAAGAGAAGTGTAAATAAATTAATTTAAGTATTTGTTTAGTATAAATAGAGATTGCAGATTAGTAAAATTACTGTGATTTTATTTAAAAGAAAACGAACTATTCATGCTGAGGATTTTATTAAGGAAAAAAGTTCATATGAATATGTATGCATATATGCTTAAAGCTTGGACACAGTTACGATACTACTAATAACGTGCCATAGTAAAGTAACCACGCAATATACTCCAACATGTTGTTTAAGCTGTTATGAATTCTAAATTGATATCCGAAAAATCCAGTGTCCTCTGATATTTTTAATAAATGTCCGCTATAGCAATTTTTATTTAGAAAAAATCGAATAACTACAAAACGCCCGAATCAAATTAAAGAAACTAAATGTATTTATAAAGGTTAAAGATAGGTAAATCCAAATATGTAAAAATATACAGGTGTTTCATTAAAAATAACAAAATAGATGGCGACTTCCGGTATAACCGGAAGCGCTAGAAATCTAATAATATTTTCATTGAAGACAACACAATCGACTATATATAATTCTCAATTCTCAAATTTATATTTTGGCCAGAACCCCATAAACTTCTAATGAACGGTATCGCTGAGACACCCTGCATATAGGATGATCCACGGCAGATGGAGTATTAAACGGATATGGAGAAGTAGTCAACAGCTATCTAAAATATTTTCAATAATACGGTATTGTCGCTTGTATTTGAAACACCCAGTATATTCTTTCGTTTTTGCAATTCACGATTGTTTTTGGTTAATTTCTCTAAATATCTCAATCCATTTTAGATATGTTAATTACGTTATTTAAATGACCGAAAATCATTTTTTTAATTAAAATAAATAAATAATAAAAAAATAAGACATAATTGTTTCTTTTAACAAGTAAGCTACAGCAACTATTGTGATAGCAATTTCGTACTTTAGTTTTCTATTTTTCGTTTGATTGTGAGCTACAGGTAAAATAGCAGAAACTGATTACTAAAATACATTGTTATTTTAATACACGACATGGAATCATCAGCAAACTTTACTACAAATAAATATAGAAATAGAAAATTCGCACCAAAAATTTGGATGCATCTATGTACATACATTACATACAGAATGAACACAAAAATGCAATGATAATAAATAAAAAAAGGAATAAACGAGACTCTTTAAAATATTTCAACAAATGTTTGCCACAGACATTTAACAATTTATTAGTCGAGTCTTGACAGCATGTGTTGGAGCAATTCTAATTTCGGCTGGATCTTGAATTGTTTGTATCACTAGGTGCTCTAGCTCTGCTTTGGTATTTATTGATGTTCTGTATATTTTTTCTTGAATACTACCTGACAGGTAAAAATCTAAAGGAGAAATGTCAAGTGATCTTAGAGACCAGTCCTATGGTCCCAAACATCTCACCTAATAGTTATAGAAAATTTTATCCAGCTCTGTACCCATCTCTGCCAACGTAACAAATTAACACTGCTGTTATCACGTATATGTTTAATACAATTTGAAAGAGCAAATAACTAGCTTTAAACTGATATATTCCACGACCCATATTATATTGCTTTTTAAACAAAAAGAAAAACAAAATGCCGGTGGTGCTTAAAAACTGCAGTTTTTCTTTTATTCTGAACTATGAGAAAAAAAATCCAATTTAAATTTTCTAATTTACAAATCTACCTACATCTCTAGCCCTTTAAAAAATTCAGCATTGATTTGATCTTCAAGTGTGACCCTGTATATAATATGCCCAAGTTTTGTAAATAATTAAGCTTCATTTTGAAACCCAGCCTGTATGCAATAGTTCAGATGTAGCTACGAAATTGGAGTGTCGTAACGTTTTTCTACCTGAAGCCTAAAATTCATCTTTTAATTATTTAGGGGTAACACGATAAGAAATTTTAGTAGAAATATATTTTCTTTAAAAAGCGATTTGAGGTAAGTATAGGAAAATAGTTAGAGGACTTGACCCGAAAAATAATAAAAAACTTGACGAGGAAATAAGTAGATACTGGTTGATTTCAGACATAGGATAAATAACGGCGTGAAGGGGCAAGGGGTACGAAAATTCGCAAAGAAGTGGGGACGCGTACGAGTCTCTCTATCACAGTCTAGTCTCGTCTAGTCTACAGCGCTGTGATAGACTCACACGTGTTCCCACTTCTTAGCGAAGTTTCGTACCCCTTGCCCCTTCTTGCCGTTATTTATCCTATGTCTGAAATCAACCGGTATATGTAAATGCACTTAATCAACATTCATGGCGAAGCTAAAGGGGTCGGTAAAGAACTGACCGTTATCTAACGTACTATTCTGCTCCTATTTTTCTCACTTTTTTTCATTATTATTACTAGTTCATGAATATAACGAGAATCAAACACAATTCCCAAATATAATATTGCCATCTGTTTATTATTTATGAAATGATAATAATAATTTCACATTATTTAGATATAAGTTAAATGGTTTAGTTGCGCCAAATCTAGTGTAACACTGCAATAAGAATAGCATTGATTTTTTCTAGTAAAAGAAGTTTATGACTTTGACCCACTAACCTATGTATATTAATACTTTACCATTACAAGGTAGATAATCAATATCAATCCTCTTTTCCGTGATTATTGCAACTCGTACCGTACGATTACGATTATATATCATTTCGATTTAACAAGCACCTGACTAAATCTATTTTTAGATAATGAAACAAATTGGCTTTTCACATCTCAATCTATAATAATTGAACATTTCAATTTCATATTAGATAATTTAAAACGGACAATAAACTATATGACGTGCATTTTATCACTGAACTAATCTAGATGCATAAAGATTAAAGTGTGTGATAGAGACGTAATTTATTCATCTAATAGACCTTTAACAACTGCAATTTGCTCCCACTATAACAATAGAATAGGTAAGCATAGGTTGTATCGATAAAAAATTTGATCGAGTTTCAAAATTGGATCATTAGAATTATATGCAAGAAAAGGAAAGATTCTGCATTAAAAATATTGTCGTACTAATTAAATCAACTTTAGTTTTACAGATGACAACCTACATTTATGCAATCTTACATTTATTTATAGACTAAGGAGTTGTGACAGGTTTTAACAGTAAATTTAAAAAAAGTACATACCCAGACAATTGAAAACATTTTTCAACGTAATGGAAAATTTTAGAAATTAAAATGCTTAGTTTTTTTTTATAAAATTTTCTATAAATTTGCATAAAATAAATTTATTGTCCGAGAGCTGTTTAATCTGTTTTTTTATTTCTTATTATTAGGCATTTAAATATATCAACTATTATTTAAAAAGCAGACTTGCATTTGTATATCAAAATTTAATATTTTCTCGCCTCAATTTAGACCTAATTGCAACTAGAAAAAATAGAAAATTTTATATAAAATTTCCATAACACATTTGTATACAAAGAAATACTATTAAAAAATTATGCTTTTGGTGTCCAGCTTACTCAATTCAAAGTTGTTCAAACAAACAATTAGATACGTGTATTTATATTTTCATAAAATTTAAACAATAAAACAAATTATTGTAAAAATACTGTAAAATACTTCATTGCGAAAATGTCATGCCCTTTATTCTGTTGCAATTATAGTTTCGTCACGAGAGGATATGGGTATTCATTCTTTCGTATTTACCATTTCCTCAGAATGGTGGCCTTGAGATAATCTCTAGTTTCTGATAATCGGTTGTCTTATAAAAATCTTGTTAATTCTCTTACAAAATGCGGGTTTAAGACAAATGATGAAGTATAAAACTAGTGTACTTTACAATTGAATTAAAACAAATAAGTTGACATTAGTAGTACCGAGTATTGCATAGGTATCAGTGGCGCACTCAGGAATATCCCTTGGGGGGCGGGGAGGGGCTAAATTTAGGGTTGTCATCTTGTAATACATACAATTTAATAAAGAATCTAAAGTAGGTGCTTATATATTACATATATATTTTTTATATTTTGCTCCAGTTTGTAAATTCTTAATTTTCTCCTTGTATACGTCTGAAGGGGGGAGCTTCAGTCCCCAAAGCTCCCTCCCCTCCCCCCGTGGGTGCGCCACTGAGAGGTATTCATGTACAAAATACGATTTTTGTGATAAATCGCTGATAAAATCTGGTAATATATGTAAGAAGGTAAATACGCGTATGGAATCTATAATAACTATGTAAATACAACAACCGATTAAAAAAAACTATTCATTCAAAATATCGGTCATAAAGAGGTAGATGTGACACATACAGAAGCAATTGTACAGACCATGATGCATGAGAAAATCCTCTAATCTCTAACAAACCAATTTTAGAGATTATGTATATTTCCAGGTCGGCAATTTACCCCACAAGTAATAAACAATAAAAAATGATGACACATGCAGTTGACTATATAAAAATAGGACAAAACTTATTTCTTATTTTCATAGTAACGTGTGAACCCGGTTTTTTATTCATATTTGGACGGTTTTGATTTGACAACCTTCAAGAGTGCCATCTGCTAGAAAGGAATATTAATTACCCTATGGGATATTACTTAGCTAGCCTAGTTTAAGTGAAACCAACTGCACACCAACAAAAAGCAAACATTCTTTCTGTTTAAAAAGTCAAATGACAAGAGCTTCTTATTACATTATACGTATGTACATATAGTTTGAGAATCGCTGCCCTAGACAACATTCAACTTTGAAATGTTTCTCTTCTTCAGATAAAAATGGTTTCCGCGCAGCTGGTTGACAAGAAAGCTTGCTGTCTAGATTCTATTTCGTGCAGTTCTTACATTGGCAGGAAAGTTAGTATTTGCACAAGCACTCACAGGAGTCTCGTCATCATTAGTTGTGCTCCTTTGTCGTTCTGTTCCATGTATTTCCACTCACGCTCTCTGCTTTATCCCATTATTCTTTGTTCTACAAGCTGTAGTATTACTAATATCCCAATGTTCCTCAATCTGTCTATAATACATCTTCTAGTATCCAGCCCACTCCCCCATGAATATTTTCATTAACGTGTCGATACATTTTGACAAACTTATTTTGACGAATTTAAAGTTGATAGTAGATGAGACATGACGTTAAGGGTGTACTGCTCCTATCTCATAACACGGTAAAAGTATTTCAAACATAATTTCCAAATTTGATAAAATATTTCATCGAGGATTGAATAAGTACGATCAGTGCCGCGCCAAGGTATATCGGCGCCCGGGTGCCAAGTAAAAATTGCCGCCCCCCCTAAAAATTATTTTAATCTGATATCACTGAAAATAAAAACGTTCTAAACGTTTCAAAAAATGGAATAATTTTGTATAGGTATAAGGTTTGTGAAATGAAAAAAATTATATTTAAAATACTTTTAACAATTTATAATATAATTATTGAAATATATATATTGACTATATACCTACCTATATAAATACATAAAAAAATTATACATTGCAACAATAACTTTTTGCATCATTCGTCTATCAATAATGTACCGACTCCTTTTCGTCGCGCGATAAAGAGACGGTCATGTACGCATTATTTATTGCCTAGTACTCTACTACCTGGTATTATATATAGAATATAGAATAAACAATGTGCAGTAACTACTAATTTCAAAATACATTAGATTTTGTATTATTTGCAGTATATAACATATCACTCATGCTTTTTCTTTGGTTGTTTCAATTTTTCCAGTAATTTCTAGTATTGCAAAATAAAGTAAAACACAATTTTGTACTATGTATTTTTTTTTATTTTAAACTTTTTAAATAATTTTTAATATTTTTTTCCGCCCCCGAAGACCTGCCGCCCGGGTGTTGCGCACCCCCAACACCCCCGCTTGGCGCGGGCCTGAGTACGATCTAAGAAGATAGGCAGAGGTACCTACGAAGCCCGTTTATACTAATAATTGTCCTGAAATATTTACGCTATCTTGAGGGAATTATAAATAATTCTACATTATATTCTTTTGAAAATGGATTTCGTAGGTACCTCCATTTAACATTAGTGTATATAACGAGCCAAAGTTTCTTTTCTTTTTATTAATAATAAGGAAGATATTTGTGAACAAAGAAGCAGTAGTTTTAATAAAATCTATATAAAATGTTCTGCACGTCAGCGAACACATTTTTTTTTCGCACGTCCACTTTGAAAAACTGTATTTACTATCTCTTTCATAGCTTTCGTCTCGCAGTCTACGATTAGATTCCAGTAGAGCAGCAGTACACCCTTAATCCATTATAAGTACACCTTACATTAACAAAAAATTATAGAATTTTTCATAAGACTTGCATATTTCGGTAAGCTCTATAAGACAATCGAAGTAATATTTGATTCATCATTTACTTACAATACAGCGTGTTTCATAATATATGCGCAGGACTTCAGGATGTGATAGCTTGTCCAAAAATTTGAAAAAAAGTTCCCATCAATTTACCCTTTAAGTTGTGTGCGAGAAAAAAAATTTAATTCATAATTGGTGAAGATTTTGAAGGAGTAGTGGTTGTTTGTCTCCCCAACTTCTATGACACTGAAAAAAGTACGATTTTAAGACGCCCATTTAAACCGCCAATGTTTTCTACACAAAAAAGGTATATTGATCATGAGCTCTAAAGTTGACCGTTTTCGAGAAAAATCAACTTCTATGTTGTTAATGTTTGCTTTTCTTACTTGTTCTGTTTTAGTAAAATAAAACTTTTATTTAAAAAAAATTACCACGTTTTTCAACATAAAAGTTGATTTTTCTCGAAAACGGTCAACTTTAGAGCTTATGACTAACAGTACCTTTTTTGCGTAGAAAACGTTGGCGGTTCAAATGAGCGTCTCAAAATCGTACTTTTTCCAGTGGCGTAGAAGTTGGGGAGAAAAACAACCACTACCCCTTCAAAATCTTCACCAATTATGACTTAAAAAAAAGATTTTCTCGCACACAACTTATGTAGCTTATTATTAGAAAATGGTTACAAAAGCTGTTTTCTTTATGATAAACGGTTCCGGAAATATTTCCAAAAAACGATTTTTTAAATTAAATTTCAACACCCTGTATCGCTAACTTTTTTTCACATTTTTTGACAAAGTATCACATCCTGAAGTCCTGCGCATATATTATGAAACACCCTATATAATTTTTAATAAACCACTCAAAATTTTCTTTTGCAAATATTTATATTTTATTTTTATAAGTGTATGTTGTATGTACTACATAACTGTCACACAATTCTAAGACGTCTAAAAACATGTTCATTTAAGAACTGTATATTCGTGTGCTTCCATTAACAGTGTTTTCTCGCCTTTACTTAAATTTTCCAAATCAAATTAGCTCTAATCATTAGACAATTAACTAATAATGCTATCATATCTTATTGTTAGAAATCCCATAGTAGTTTTCGCATGCACTTTTACCACATTGTATTAGTCTGTATTTATGAAACGAATGCACATATTTTGTAAAAGATTATAACAACATTGTTACTTTCATGGACACGTCTCTATTGCGATATAGTATCCGCACTAAAGTTGATTTTTGTCAAAATTTATAACTGAAAAGCAACAAATTAAAATCAAAAATAGGATTGTATTACAGAAAATATTCAACTTTGATCTTCCTAATTCTTTAAAGGTTCAAATGTCTTAAACTTTCTGTATCGCGTTAATAATAGAAACTTTGACCTCAAGGTCGATCAAATAATTAATTGCTTTTTCTTTCAACTTGATATCTTAAACCCAAATATTGAACTACTTTTAAGTCCTTAAAATGTATTTATAATTCTGTCCCCAAATATTATGTGTGCTTTATTCTATTTTACAATGATCTCTAAAACTATTTTGTAAAAACATAAATAATAATATAGTCATTCTAATTGTTTTAATATTGAAAATGTAACATAGATGCACATTAAATTCTAAAACCAGGCTTCTTATTGTGCATTCATAAAACCAACAAATAATTTAATTCATTTGATCCAAAAGCTGGTTTTTGCTTAATATTTCAAATTTGAAAAATATTAAAGCAAAAAACTTAATTTTTGAACCACCTAATACTATTTAAGAGTGTACTGTACCAGTTGATGTAACACTAATTTTTAGCCTAATTCAAGTTTTTGTGTGCTAGGTATTTAAATTGCATTTCAAAATTTGATTGTTTAGAACACTTTGTACTTCACTCTGTACATATAATTTGCCTTAATGTGACAAACTTCAACAAATAAAACTACAAATCTACTAAGAAATTTGAAAAATATAATTACAAATCATAAATTTGAGATTTTAAATGGATTTATGGTTTTTAGGTGCTAAATTCATTATATGAAGGCAAGTTATATGCTAAAGCACAAAATTTTAAAGTGCCTTTTAAATAACTAACATATAATATACACAAAAAGCTCAGTGTTGCTACTGAGACGTATCAGCTGGTATATGCACTCATAAGAGCATACGCTTAAATTAGAATATGTTAAAACTGTAAATTTTAGCAATTTCTACAAATTTTAAATACACACTGCTAGTTCTACATTTAATACCTACTACTTTATACGTTAATTAGCTCAACAAAAATTATGTACTTACAGCATGAACACTAGACGGATCTGCTAACCATGCATTGTACATATCCTCTACGTATGTCGATGAAGATCCATTTAAAAAAGGTTCCGCAGCTGCCGGACTGTTGTAATAAATTCTTGGTGCACATGTTACTGCCGGTTGTACACTTTGATTTAAAAGCCATCCTGCGAAAGCTTGCCCATTAGGTCCTGTCACGGTGTTAACTAAGCTCCTAGCCCGATGCATCTTCTATTTCCACACAAAAACAATATTTCGTTATAAAATAAAATCACTTTTCTGTATTTTTTTCTTGGGATAAAATCCTCTTAGAAAATCGTTCTACTAGTCCTTAACCTCAATATCGGCACATTGCTATCGATTCCGGTTCCGCGAAGACTACTATGTGTCATGCAGTTCTAAGAATAATAACGAATAAAAACATGGTTTAGAATACATCTATTTACTTTCACAATTAGGAAAGCAAATATGTAAATAATAGCATGCGTAATTACGTAAAATTCGGTATCTCTTGCGACACGGCTACGTCATATTAATTTTAAATAGAATTTTGGATGCAGCGAGCATGTGAACGTAGCAGTTCTTCAAAAATTTAACTCTTGACAATTTTCTCACAAAAATCGCGGTACTTTCGCCAATTTACAAGATGCGGTCATTTTAGCGCCAAAAGATAAGTGACGAGGGTTAAAATCAGTCGCAACCGTCAAATGTAACTCCCTAAAATCAATAAAAGTCGCTTATTGTGGTATTATGTAACCCTACAAAATATATCCAGAAAATTAAAAGGAATCGATTAATAAAATTATGAATTTACCGATAATATGAAGTTAAGTCGACGAGTTCTCCGTTTAATGAATTTTTCGAAAATTCAAAAAAATGATTTTTACCTTGTTTAGATGTTACGTGTTCGGGCTTCCTTATCGAACTGACAGTTTATTTATAAAGAAATAAATTCCCCTAGGTTCTAGAACAATTACAACCTGTGTTGGCGAGGCCACAATATTTTTACGATATACATATTTAAAGAATAATATCACTGCACAACGGATTTTTAATATTTAATGATTTAAACATTCAATAAGCTGATGTCATTATCACTTTATTCTCTTCTTATCAGTTATATATCAGTAGGTAAATTATCGTAAAAAGTATAGGTATACAGAGTCACCTAAAAGTGTTTTCTTGTGCAATTACTAGGTCGCTCGTTCTTGCATATTATACATACATACTACTTTTCTGAGCAATTAACAACAGAATACAATTAGCTTGTTCCCAATTATCATCAATCTATTACATTTGTGAGATCACAGAAATTAGATTACTTAGCGTAAAAGTACAATTTTTATCGTTAAACGTACTTATGTACCTGATATTTTGGATAGCCCTATATACCAAAATTGCATAACCACAGCTAGGATTATATCATTCAATCACGTTAAAATTTAAATTACACCTAATCAATATAATCTATTTGAATTATCCTAATATGCCAATTTTTCGTGGCATTAAGTAGATAAATCATGTTTTTTTCTTCATATAGTCCAGCCTTAGAATTATTTCGTCACACCTTGTGACTGCATTGTATGAAAATCCGTAGTAGATTCCGGACAGATTTCTAGACTGAGACAAATTACATTAAAGAGTAGGAAAGGAAATGTAATTTGTCTCTTATAGGGTTCTACTGTTCTGTTGAGTTCTATTCTGTATCTGCGGTAGAGAATTGTGTCTTGTGAAACAAAAAATATCGTGCAGACAAATAATAAAGCGTATTTAGTTTAGATTATAATCTATATTATGCCTGAAGCGAGGATTTTTAGACAGTATACAGGAGCACCGAATAAATCTAATTAGACTATCACCGACATTGATCGGGCATCGGGTAAACTGTAGTTAGTTTAGAGAACAGTTTAAATAAAATTATCTAACAATTCCGAGTTCCCATAATTTGTTTAGTTTCATATATCAATCCTATCGGAATCAAAGAGATCTTAATTTAGTTCAAAGCATAGTTTAACCGCTCAGTTACTATATCAGTAGACACAACATATTTACACTGCGACGAACACTATTTAACGAGAAGAATCTGGAGGCTTACACTATCTTGCGGATTTTTGGTCCAACAACTGCAGATTGTTAATACTTCTTTTATAGATAAATGTTAAATATAGATATAATAAATCATCGCGATGTATGCGCTTTAGACATAACAATTCCTTTGCTCGACACTCATGCATGCTATCTAAATATCCTTATTGCTTTAATTATGACAGTTCTAGATCGCCAAAGCTTGAACGATTAAAACTAGCTATATTTACAAATTTTTCTTATAAAATTTGTATATCTATTTTTATCAATCATTATTAATTTTTTTCATTCACAATTTAAAATTATATAAAAATATCATCATTTTTACTAAAGATGTCAGAGTTTGATATCATTAATGTCACATGCCTGTTTAAAGTAACAATTCTTGGCTATTGTATGCCGATGTGGAATCATTGATATTTCTCCTCTAATTCCATTGCATGCAACTTTTGATCTTAAATAAATTCCAATTGTAGTACACTTAAAAAAAACTAGTTCTATATAATTTATCATTTTATAGCATGATTTCTGGAGTTATCAAACATACATCTTAAGAGAATAGACAACCTAGATTTCTCAAAAGTTAACAAGAATTAAACATTTGATAAAGGATTGAGATGGCCGGTAAAAGAAATTTTTTTTTTCAAAGACTTGCGGTTTTCGAGATTTTTTGAATTGAAAGATGCCTGAGGAAGTCACGTGACCCAAACGCAAGCTGACGTAGAAAACCTGTAAGTCAGATTATAGGGTTATGACATTACTCATATGATAACACAAATGTAAGATCCTTTTTTAAGCCTTTAATACATATATAGAATTAGTACTTTGTATACATGCATGATTATGCATATTATATTGTAATGTATGTACTTCTATATTATCACTAATTTTAATACCATACTACTTTTATAGGTTAGGTACTTGTACTAACATCAAAATGATCAGAACAAGCAGTCTTCTCTGCCAAAGGTAGGTACATCTCTCCTCATGGCAGTGAACCACTTTTTTTTAGGTAAAAAGAAATCGTCCGAATACAAGGCACAAGTAGTCAAGCCATTGATTTCGATAACATAAACAAGGGTTCATACGTCACGCGTTGTAGTTCACGTAAACGCCGCGTTTACCAAAATGTTTACAATTCAAATATTTAGAGACATTTACTCCATTAATCACTTATATTTTTATCTCCTAAAGTTAAGTACCAGTCTTTCTTTTCTAATATGTATTAACTGTGGATAAAATGTATGTATGAATCAACTATAGTTCATATGGCTAACATATATACCCTTCTGCAATACTCAATGTAAATTGTTTACAAACTTAAAATATTATAGGCTACTTTAAACAACCAGCTGGTTTTGTTACTTTGCTACTAAGTACAATTTTAACAATTTGTAGTTATTTTTAAAATGTTATTATCGGTAATTGGATAGCATTCTTAATGTTGTTAATGTCTTCGTGTCAGAACGCGCACAATAACAATTATTTACTTTTGCTAAATTACAACGATTTGCATATCATCTTTATTCTTACTTATTTTAAATTACATTTTTTTAAGCAACACTACATTCTTGTAATTATTTCATTATAATATTTCTTTTTACATTTTGATTATATCATAAGTTTATTTATATTGATCAAGAATTCCTTTTCTTTTATTGTATATAATCTTTCTTTTGAATTTGGAATGAAATTTGTTTCCGCACAATGTTCGCGTACCGTTATAATCCAATATTTAGAAATATCATCGAATCATATCGATAAATAACGAATTTTGGAAGTTTTAAATTTAAATTATATGAAGTACAAGCAGCTCTCCAACTTCGCCAGTAATGTGATTATGATCTTTTACTTATGTAAGAAATTTCTACCGAAATTTGTTGTTAGAAATGTACAAGTTGCCAAACAGATATTGTACATTTTTTCATACTTTTAAGTGTCAACATTATATCTATTAATTTTTCTACTTTCATTTTATTTCTCTTGCGAAACTCATTTCGTGAAATGTTAAATAATTTTATCAATTCTTATTATTCTTGTTATTACTTATTATTATAACGTTGTTCAATCAATTGTATTAATCCAGCAAACAAGTTGCTGCTATTTGTAGGTAATCGTTCGTCATTTACGTCTTAAAATCGCTATAAAACAAAACGGAAACTGACGTAATGAACACACGTTTTTCACGTTAATTTAAGAACACGCAACAGACGTGTACGTCCATCATGTATAATAGTACTGCATATTATAATGGCCTGCTGGTAGTTGACGCTCACCACGTCTTCGATGAACCAACCCACAACCATTTCTCGCATTAACTTGCTCAGGTAAGGCCTTGCATTACACACAAAGTACGTCTAGTACTCCTTTGCACTACAATAAGAAGAGCAGGTTTCTCCCGCTCGCGTCGGTTTCCATGTCGACGCAATGTTACACCTGTCGGAGCCACTTAATAAAAATTGCAACTATAGAAAAATTCCAAACTCTTTGCATAAACTCGTTTATGGAAAACCTTTATGCACCGCTAAAATTATACATGGTCACTTTTTGCCAGCAGTGTAATTCATTGGTAGCGTATATATAATAAATTGTATGAAGGTATATAGATACTTTATTAAATCATTATTAAGCGCTTCAATTTTCTTCATATACTTACCTTATGTCAGCATCCATTTTAATTTATTTATACAAGTTAGCGAAAATTTCTGGCAACTTTTTTTAAATAAATGACTTTATAATAATAGGGCTTACGTTTAGGTAAGTTAAGGACATAAATTTATTTTTCTCATTGAATATTTCTATACGCTTATATTTTAGACGTTATATTATTAGAATCATTACCTTTACCTTCCATGTTCATGTTGTTTGGGTAGATTGATTTTATAATAAGTACACCATAAAATTTACCCGCACCATAATTAAACACTAGCTTGCAATATCTTGGTCGTCTACATTCTTCGGTTTTAAGTAGTAAAATGGTATCAAATAATAAAATCAATAAAGTTGTAAGTAGAATGCTCAAAATTACATATATTGACAATAATAACTAAAAAAAAAAAAAACAAAATAAAAGAAAAATTAGTGAATATATAGTCGTTTACACTTTGGCGGTCCAGAACCGTCATAATATATACACTAGCGTTATTAACTCTATTTTAACAAAACATTCACACAAACAATATTTATTCAATTTATTTTAATTAACTGCAAATATTAACATTCCATACAAATAAATTACTTAATGTGAACGTTTACAATAAATAACAGACAAATAAGCAACGGTTAAATAGTGGACCTCACATCCTTGGCACATTTAACAACCGATTGCATAAACTTAATAAAACCCGTATCTTTGGGCTTCTCTAGACCTCTCAATAATCTGTTCTTCATAACAGCTATAAACTCTCGATTACTTAATTGTCCATCCTCTGTAAATGAAAAAGTAATTATTTATAATTTACAATTTTATAAGGTATTTAAGATATTATACAAAACAGTCATTTAATCTCGAAAAACAACGAGAACCGTCATTTGTATGTTGCTAAATCCAACGGAGTTGACATAAAAAAGGCATTTAATTTAGTCAGCAGCTTATGCATTGTTAGTTGTATGTCTTTGATATTAAATTTTTAACTACATAATGAATCATTGTTGATGGTCAATTATTTGTATTTGTTGGCGTACTTAAACGTTATTATACATAATTAGAGTTAATACTTATTTATTGTGGTGTTTACTTCTAAATACGGCGCTTTATTTTTATAAGTGGATTTCGTATTCCTAATGGTTCGTATTCCTATAATTTATAATCGTGCGTATAAGCAGAAAAATATCTGGATTTAGACTTTACATAGTAAGTTGAAAAAAAAAAAGCTGAGTGGAACACCAAAATTATTAGTGCAGTATCAAATAACATAACATTTTATTTTTATTCGGAATTAATTTTTAATATCGTTATATTGATTATACTATCAGCACGTTCCTTTGTATTCAGCTGCACAGTTAAATCAGAGAGCATGAGTAAATATTGTATTTATTTATTTGTTCTATATAGCACTGGTGTAGGACTATTTATATGTACAGACAATTAAAATATGATAATAAGAATGCTATAAAACAGAAAACATAATACAATACCCAAGAAAATATAATAGAATTACATCACGTTTGTAGCGCCATTTCATCATCACAATTACATCTACTAACAAACAAATAGAAGGTTTTCATCTCAACTCCTCAACGACTTTATATTAACAAATTCGTCCAAGCTAAAAAACATTTGTCTGGCAATAATTTATTTACACTAGTCTTAAAGTATTTTCTTTCTTGTATTATACCTATGCGACTCTAAATTTTTGCTGAATTTCTGTAGTAAGTACTAACTACTGACTGATATTTCGTGCAGAATGTTGTTTATATATTACAAATGTTTATACATTTGTAACACAGATTTCTTGAATTGAATAAAACTTGGGTGAAATATGTCAATGTTGTAACATTCAGTGTTATAAAGAAGAGTGGCTCTATATAAAGGAGAATTCAGACCAATATTAGTATTTTGTCAGGACGTCTGGAGTTTAATCTGGGAATATTGAATATTTAAAAACTTCCGTTACACTCTTTCAATTCTATTAATATAGATATTATAATGAGGATTTCAGATCACGCACCCGTATTCCAGTTTAGAAACTATTAATTAATTTTTGTATATTAAGAAAGAGCCTATTTTTCTCGCAATATTGTTCAAGATTACTCAACTCTGACTGAATCCTTCGACAATTATCTACCACGCCACCAACCTCAGAGTACAACTTAAGATCATCTGCGTATAATGAGAAATGAGAACGTTTTAAGACCACATAAATGTCATTGATGTATAGAATAAATAAAGTGGGTCAGATGCGAACTTTGGCACCAGACGTCACATCCACATACTCAGACCTTGCCCATATACCATCTTTGGCAAATTAATTGCGAATCGAAGTTCGACAAATCTTTGATCGTTTATGCAACTGAAACTACGCCAATCGAATACCTAGCGATGTGTAATTTTTTAAGTTTTTCCCAAATAATTTTCAATTATTATTCTAGTGAATGCTATTGTTTTATTATTATTGTTTTCCTATTAGAATCTGTGTAATTATAGTATTTTTCAAAAATATAGCAGCAGCTCTGCGTAAAGATTTGAGAAAAAAATATGATCGTGTTGTCATATATTCCGTACGTATAAAGTATTATGTGGAAGGCGCCAGCGTTCGTAAGACAAAGATACATATAGCGAGGATGGATAGTGCAAGATTTGCATGTTTCGCGTATTGAATGTGCTATTTAACTTCGGGTGATAAACATCTGCATAAAAACGAATTTATGATATATCTATTTCGGGCACTCATACTAGTTAGCAAAATAATTATTACGTTCGTTATTATGTCGCACGTATAGATATTTTACGAATTACCTGAAAGGTTATTTCTCCTTCTGTTATTACATTTTGGTAACAGATGTGGATTTCCACAGAACCCATGTAGCTGTGGTATAATTATATCTTTAATTTCAGTTTTGATTAACGAGTTGATAATACTTTCGACAATTTTTTCCAAAAACAGACTGCTTCGAAATGGGGCGACCATTGACATTCAACTCCAATGAAGTAGCATAATTGAAGAATATTATATTAGTCTTTCAAGATTCAGCACAAGTTTGTTAACCACAATATTTGTATCATCAGCATAAAGAGTAAGCGAACCATAGACATTGTTCGGTAGATCCTTTATGCACAGGGTGCTTTATTAATAATGGGAAATATTTTAACTGGAGATACTACCTCTCAAATAATGACCATTGATCAAAAATAGGCTTATTCAAAATCGTACCGTTTTCGAGATAAAGGTCTTCAAAGTTCCAGAAAAAAAATCAGCTGTGAACATGTTTCGCCTCAGTATATTTCTTTCGATTACTTAAGTAAGAAGCGAAGATTTCTTAAGCAAGAACTCTAATACCATGCAATTTGCTCAACAAGATAAGATCAACCCTGTCAAAAACTTTGGATAGATACAGTCAATACACGCTACCAACATATTGTTGTTGAAGCTTTTTAATATTCTTTCTGTGATGTTACTCAATGCTGTTTAAGTTGATCTGACAACCTAAGTTGGAAATTTATAATTTAATACACATTATGTTTTACATAGAAAGCATAGAAGAAGAAATACACTGTCACCACTTACCATTTATTTTCAACTGATTATTGTAAACAGTCTGTATATTACTATAGACAAGTACAAACAAAGGATCCTGGATTCTGTTTCAATTTATTATCTACAACTATTTTTTGTTTCTAAAAAGAAATTAAGTAATTCGCATTTGCATAAGCTGCTAACGTTATTTGAATAGCTTATTTTTATACCTATGTACTCTTGTGATTAAATATGGGTCTTGTATTTATCATAGGTCTGTTCGTAGAACCAGTTTGGTAGTCAGAAATCGTCAGAAACCCGGATGTTTAGGTGAAAAGTAATTGTGTATACGCAGCAGATTTTCACTGTTGACAATGATCAACAACTGATTCTACGAACAAATCTAGAAATATCCACTTACGGTTTTCATCAAAAATAGTAAATACAACATGGATAATATGATCGCTCAATTCCACATGCGCAACAGTTCTAGCAACATGCTTCAAAGTGGTTTCGTCTATTGAAGCACCAGCGATATGATAAAATGTTAGAGCTGTGTCTACGTCATTGATATTATTCAAGAAATGGAAGAGATTCAAGTAATCCTCTTTAGCAACGCCCTGACTACTTTCTTTAAATCTAAAAAAAAAAAAAACTCAACGATTATAAATTTTAAGGGTTAGTGGGAACGTATACGTTTTTTTGACTCTCTTAAGCATCTTAGCTTTCTTCTTATCGGGATATCCAGCGTATGCTAAAAGAAGCTCTGTAAAATCAGTTTCGCTAATTTTACCATCCTCATCGGGATTTTTTCGTTGAAATTCGAGGCTTAAGATTTCCTTTTGTAATTGTTCTTGAAAATCCAAGAATTTTTCAATAGTCAATTTTTGTTTCAGGTTCGGTCCGAAGAAATAGGTTGTTAAGGCAGAATTAACTCCCTAAAAGTAGAGAAGTAAATGCAATAATTCATATGTAGACTTTAGGACATGCAAAATATATACCTTAAATGTATTACCCGTGTTTGCATGATCTCTGTGCCTAGAACCAATGCTGGTTTGATGTCGAACTAACGTGGCGACTTTTTCAAATTCTTCACAATCTACATCCCCATCACCGTTCAAGTCAAACATTCGGAAAGCAATTTCAAAGTGGCGTCTGGAGGCTATGCAAACATAATGTAGATAAATAAACGTTTTATGAAGTGACGCTGTTAAAAACTAGAATTATGCAGTGTATATATGGATTTGACCACAACGAGTAAGGAGATGTATTGCCATGTTTTTACTCTGTTCACAATTCAAATTTCAAGTTTACGGAAACAACAGTTCTACCTTTGTTTGAATAAATATTTTATGCTTACTACCAAATGAATAATTTAGAAAAGGGTTAAAATTCTTTTGAATTGTGTATTACTACGTGACAACTTCCATTTTTTAGATTGACACAATGTTTTAGACTATTGCATTCAATGTTTTTTTATATAAAAGAGCATTCATCAGCGTCTTAATACATTTTCAACAATTAACAAATTTGAATTGCTTTTTTTATTAAGACAGCTTAAGAAATAATTCTTTAGCTATCACTTCCACTATATCTCAAATTTAAAACTAAATCAAGCTTATTATCTATAAATTAATTTCCTTCAACATTTGTGCTTGTAAGTACATAAATTTCTTAAGATATATTGGCAAATTACCGATCCATTTTGTGTATTTGCAATACTAATTTTACTTCTTGCGAAAAATTTTCTACATAGATATACACGTATTTATATCCAAGAAAGATCAATAAGATACATAATCATATTTTAAATAATTACACTATAAATACATAATAGTACTTACTTGATAAGACAGTGAGTAGAAATATATAATCAGAAAACGTTATCAATCCAGAACTTCCTAATTTGTAGAATATACTGTCCTCATGTAAACTCAAATCCAGTTTATGATGGGCGGTCTAAGAACAATAATAATTTATTATAAATACCATATAATAAAATAACTCATAAAAAATGACATCTGAATAATGTTGAAATAAACGGTGGTTGATGATGAACTCTAATAAATACCTAGAAAACACTATTAAAAATAATCCTAAAGAGATGACATATTAGTTATGAATCTAACTTAAAGTTAACCGCCAATGTTTTTAAATTAAGCTTGGATAACATGATATACCTGAAACTACAAGAAAAAGAAGAAAGTTTAACCAATAATAAAAACATAAAACATGCTTAATATATTGTCTCTCTACATATAGATATAAGTATGTATAACTAAAGGTGCATATTAACACTGTTTTAAAATACATGATAAAGGCAACTACATAGTATATATTTTTAAGAACATGTATTTACTTGATGCATCCTAGACTGCCAGCTATATTTGCTTCTTTAAATTGTTCTCATTTTTGACAATATATAAATTAATATACGAAGGGAAGTACTAGCGTACTACGTTAGGTGTGTAACAGGGGTTACTGGGAAGACGCTACGACGACAAATTGAAACAACCCCTGTTACACATATAAATTAATGTTCTCAGTCCAAGTTTTCGTAAATTTATATTACTTCAGGCAATATTTAAAAAAATGTAAGTAATACTTATGAACATGCTACTACTCTAATATATACACATGCTTGAGTCTTAAAATGTTGAAATTAAAGCAGTGATAAGAGAAATGCAAGACCATGAGATAGTATAGGAATTATTACCTCCACTTTGTGCTGCAAAATATAGGGGAAAACATTAAAAGCGATTGCAAGTATAGAAACAAAAATAATAGCAAAAAGTTCTAAGCAAATAGAGAGGCAAATTTTTACGTAATCTACCTTTTAAAATAATAATACCGTTTTTATTTTTTTTAGTTTTTATATGTAGAAGCTACCATTAATTTTTTAATCGTGAAATCCTTCATGGAAAGACACTATAATATGCCGTTAAACAACTCTTTTCAGTCTCTGTTCAGTATCCGAAATCCAAATACACCTTTCTACCATTATATTCTATAATGTGGGGTACCTGCTTCTAAATCTAATAAATGAACGAACAGATAATGTACATATATAGGATAATAACTATTGAAAAATGGTCGGCGATTTAATCGATTGCAATGAGATCTGTAAATTGTTTGAAACAGTGAGAAGCATAACTCTAGCTATAAAAGATACGAGTAATTCATTAATTTGTTAAAGACCAGTTTAAAATCAGTGCGTAATAGAGACAACGGGGTACGCTGTTTCGAACGAGGAAACTTACGAAACAACATGAATATATAGTTAACATCATGAACATTTTTTTAAAGACAGTAAAAAGACTATTCCTGCAATTATCTATAAGTATGCAATCAGGTTACATTAATAGCTGTCATGACAGGGAAAACCACTGCATTGAAGAGAAATAGCCGCCATGACCGAACTTTATACCAGGACAAACGATGTACGACATCAAAATCTTTAATGGATAAAATTCAAAATTTTAATACCGCCTGTGCAGACCTAACTAAAGCGCATGAAACATTTTCTTAAAGCACTGGAGCGGAAGGTGGTGGTTTGAGTACAAGTTCACATTCTACATTAGTGATGCGCACGAGGAGCGCTTCCACCCAAGATATTTTAGAAACAGAAAAACTACATTAGGGCAAACAGAACGTCAAGACAAGGGGCTGTGGCTGTTGTTGATGAGAGATAATGCAATATTTCGTCATATTAATAATTGTGTTCAAAAGTGTTTTTTTTTTTTGTGGTGACGTTATTGATTTATTACAGTGGTATATCAAATGTATACACATGCAAAAATATACCTTCTTTTATTGTAACAATAGTCACATTCTCATATTTAACACAGTCGTCAATGTTAATTAAATATTAACTCATTTATTTATAACGAAAAAAAAACTGTGACTAGTAGATAGATTACATAAAATTTGCCAATACTGATATAAATTGTACACAGACGAATGCATTCGATCATACCAGTTTGAAGACTTCGGTAGTTTTAAAAGTAGGGGATAAGTTAAATTATGTAATTGTAAGAATTTCTATTATCCTCACGGCAGTACATGTATTGCCATAATAGTTTTATAGTACTGGTTCCGCCAAATACATCAGTCGGTATACAACACATTTCTGACATATATTATTTTAAATAGTTAAAACAATGTACTTTACTGGGATAACTATGTCCTTACGACTTTTCAAAATTGAAATAAAACATAGACGTAGGATATCGGAAGCAGATACCACAAAATATACTGTATAAACAGACAATGAATATAATATTTATATGTAAAGTAGTGCAACAAAGACAGTAACCTACAAATACAATATGTATAAAGTTTTGTGTACATACAGGTATTCATTCTGGAGATTATAATAAAAACTTAATTAATTATTATATACAGTGAGGACGAAATGTACGCAATCTGTCTACTTTTAAAATGCATCAAAATATCCTTTCTATAGCACTTGTATATTATATGTACATACATACAACATACTATATACTGATTTTACATAATTTAGCTAACTAACAATGATATAGTGCAATCCATTGATAGCATGGAGAAATATTTATATGCTGTGTATATAAAGTATGTAATGTATTCGTTATTTCTAAAACCATAAAAAAATTATGAAAATTTTTATCACAGGTCAGTGTTTGTTTTCAATTGTACATATTATGCTGCATTTTATTTAATTTATGAAGTAATTAGTGATCTGAAATGACATAATTGATATATTTTTTTAAACATCCTATTTCATCTCTGAATTCTAATTTTACAAAAATATCGATAATGTCATACCAGCCCACTAATTAGTAACACCATAACTTAAATAAAATACGAAATAATATGTATAATTGAAAGCAAAACTCGACCTGTGAGAGAAATTTTCAAAACCTTTTATAGTTTGAGAAATAACGAATATATTCCGTGCTTTATACAGGGTGATTGGTTAGAATAAAAGAGACGAATGAAATTTTGCATACGCACAGCTGTTACAGAGAAGAACTTCAAATGTTGTGCAACTACACAATATCAGCTGTGCGTATGCAAAATTTCATTAGTAGCTTTTACTCCTACGTGACGTAATATGACTATAAACTAAGATCGGTATCTGTCAATTTTTTCTTTAATTGCGAATAACTCGGAAGTAATAGTACATATTTAGGTATAGGGTATGATACATGAAATATGTGTAAAATTTATTATTATTTAATTTATTTATTTATTTTAACCGGAAGTGATATATTTATTTTTAAATTTATTTATGTTAATTAAGCAAATTTACCGCAAATACAATATTTTGAGATTTGTTACATTTAAAGATTTAAAGACATCATGCAATGACGCTTGTAATTAGTTATAAGCAAACCGTAAAAAAATATTTAGTATGCAAAGAATTTAAGAATTTTACATCAATTTAATGACAAGAGAAAATATTGGCAATCGAATGTTCAATGTTCAAATAATGCTTCATGTAAACGAAGTAGGTCGACCCGAATGCCGTGGCAATGATCTATTGTTAATGTAACAATACAACAAGCGTGAATGAGCGTTCACGGATTAGGTACCCCAACGCATGAGCCATTAGAACCGCCTCTTACATCAGCGCGCCAATCAGAGCTGAGTGCTGTAACGTCTTACTTTTACCTAACCTCTCCGACTTAAGTTCACTTGCTACGGGATTCTGGTCGACCTACAGTTCGTGAAATACGTGCCGAAATATTATCAAAACTGTGCATATTTAACAAATTTTTCGTAAATGCGATTTTGTGGGATTTACAGCGAATAGTTGAATGAATGATTTAATAAAGATGCTATAAAACTTAACAAGTAAGTGTCTGTCATTCCTGTCAAAACGTTAACTTTTGTATTTATAATTTATTCTTAATTTGGTATTAATTTCTGTAGGGATAGTTTAAATGAAAATTCAAGAATGATAGATGAAGTGTATATCTGGAATTGACTGCTAATGGATCAAAGAAATATCACTATCCTAAACTTAAACTCTTAAGGTGGCGTACCTGGCCCTCTATTTCAATAACTTGAACTTGACGAGCAAATGTTGCATTTTTATCGAATATATTCAAAATTAGATGGCACAAGGCTTACGAATCTCTAGAAAAGTAAAAAGTAATGAAATACTTAAACATGCGTAACATTTTGGCTGAAATAACATAGGAAAAGTGAAGATTAGAATATTGGCTGTAATACAAAATATATTATAACATAAATATAAACTTCTCGGAAAAATAAAATATAACATTATATATAGAAGAAAGGTATCCAGGGATTCTTGGAACGAGTTTTATTGGTTGCATATGTAGTTTAGAACTGAATGTATTGGACAGGTATATTTCAATATAATCTTTTCGCTATAAATGCGATAGCCTAAGGCAATAACACCCTAATATTCTATTTACAAAATATATTTATGTGTAGATGTGTTGTTTGTTAGTTAGGTAGAATCTTTTAGTTCTGCACTAATTGTCTAGCGACTAGCTTGATGTAATAAGGTAATACTGTTTTTCATCGTCTTCGTTAGTTTTGGATTATTTTTTCGTTGTATAGTTATTTTAGTGAATAAGGGAGAATATTTTTGTATATTTGTTTCTGTATATAATTGTACATAGTTCTAGTGGTAAACCGTCCTTGAAGAGGAACCATAATTATTATTTTCAAGTAAATACTCATTTGGAAGATCGCGATATCACGTCTCAACAGTCGCAAATTGCATGTAATAATAATCACTTATTGAAAAATATTATAGATTCAAGGGTAACTAAATATCAGGAAAAGGAAGCTGTACTACTTTGTGGTTTTCATTGATGAAACCCAACCACTTTTTATAGAAGAAATATATAGGGATGAACAACCTAATGGTTCCAAAATTAAGGCAATTTTTCCTTGGGTGTTTTTTGCCTGAGAGGATTCAGCAGCTTATGTAGTTAAAGCTGCACACACGCAGCTGTAGTAGATTACTAGGATTAGACAGGAATCCTTTCTCCACACAAGTTACGCTTATGAAGTATATTCTATAATGGATATGACTACAGGTTATATAGATAATTATTATTAAAATTTCCGTTATAACCATCACAGTGTATGTATGTGAAATACTAAATGTAAATATAATCAAGGACAGTAAATTTTATTGTGGAATGAATTGTTATCTGTAGTATTTATCAATAAAAGGCAAGAGAGATATTTGGGTTTTATTTCTCTTTCTTTCTCTGCACCCACACCAAGTAATGATTCATCAATATGTATTTACTTATGCATGTGTAGTTGTAAGAATATGTCTCGAAAGTATTGAAATCAATTTATTACTTGAATAAAAATAATTTAGGAAGACCTTTCTATAAAAAAGTATATTTGTGCATACAATCAAGTTTTGCAATTCTTGTGATACTAAACTGACTAAATCCAATAATCGTGATGCGCACTATTTTGAAAGCAATATATGTATGTATGTATAACAATAATCCTGTATACTGTTCAAGTGATGTTATAAAGAAGTATGATGTTCTATGACTATCTTTCACAGTTACGGAAAAAGAAACGATTCGTATGTACGACTCTAAAATTTTTCTTCTTTATTTACATTTTTTAATAAAACATTTAATTTAATGTTTTTCTGAATATCAAAGCAGTAAATTTTGGTGTTAAACTGATTGCCTATACATAGTTATATAATAATTATCTAATGCTAGTGACATCTAATATAAAACTGGCAAACTGTTTGGACAGATATGGGGCTGTTGTTGAAACTCAGCCCCTAAACTTACTTCCTGAAAAAAATACTGCATATTTTGAAATTATTTCAATACAGATCGTATCAGTATATTTGTCTACATATTCTAAAGGTAATATTATCAAAATTTTATATTTTTTCTCATTTTTCTCGCAATCAAAGAATATTTAATTTTAAAAAAGATATTTAGATTTACAACAAAGATAATATCTTCAATTTAACAACGCGAAAACACATTTTTAATGTCTAGTTTTTGCGAATACTACGTTTCTAATAATTATTGTCGAACAGCGCCCCCTACTTTACCGAAACGCCACCTTAAGATAATTTGATGCATATGGTAAAGCATACAGTTTGATGCATATAGACTTTCGGTCCTTGCTGTATATTGTATGTGAAAGTATTATTAAAATTAAAACGGATAAGTGATAAATAGAAAGTTATAAATAATCGTACCATTTCTAATTACTAAAGTAAATTTAACAATTAAAAATATACAATAAAAACTGTGTTTATAGGAACTATTAAAAGATGTACCTACTTTTAAAATAACAGAATAGCATGCATTAGTGTCTTATTTTTTATGAAATATTTTTTCTTGAATATATTAATAAAGCATTATAAAGGAATATTATGAATATTAATTGTAAGGTAAGATAATGTTTAAGCATTTGTATTATGCAAAGTATATGCATTTAGCTATTTACTTTTGCAGCATTTTTATAAAAGGGTAACTGCTTGACTAATAATATTTACAATTCAATTATTTATCACTTGAATATTGATCATATGTACAATATAATTGTATATATATAAAAAGCAAATTTACCTTAGGGTCATACTTTTTAAATTGATCTAAGCCCAAACCTAGAAAGAAAAGCTACCATTAATATTTGTCTTATAGTAATAATAGTAATATTTAATATGAAAACTAATGTTGGTCGTAAAGTATGGAATAAATTTCATAAAATCGAAAACATTTTCTTAAAAATGATCAAATATAATAATTTTATACGATATGCAGTAATGTATAAAAATTCATATGTTTGTATATAATCTACGAAATTAACAGGTGTTCATCATGTTGCCCCTTCATATATTATTTATTTTCCAAAAATGTCTAGACATAGGCACACCATAGGCAACTATCAGAACGTTTTTTTGTTTTTGACAAACTTCCTAATGTAACATATTACTTTATTGTAATTTTCCAGTGGAAAATGGAATGGCCAATGGAACAAACGTCACAAACTGAACTAAATAGCATCTACTATTAAAATGTGTCCGTTGGTCCGTCGTCTAAAATTACACGTATTCGGTTAGTTTTCGATTTTATGAACTTCGGAAAAAATGATTGGTATACAACTGTTGTAGTTTCTTAAAATACTTTCGACTATAGTTTCGTTTTAGCGATAAGGAGCGTAAGCATGTTATTTTAAAAGAAACAGCCTGTATATTGTTATGTATCTTTATTCTTTGATAGAATGCATCCAATTTATTCTTATATTATTACCAATTTAAAGTTAATACATAATTAGGAGATATTTGTGTTCTTTTCGACATTTGTTCGTTTGCAACAAATTTAAAATTATTAAAAACTTCCGCGTATGTACTTTAATTCTACACCGGGTTATTTAAATGCATCGAAACATCTAAATTTTTTGAAACCGTATAAATTTCCAAAATATGTTCAAACAAAAGTGTGTTTCAAGTCAACTATCATTAAAAAATATTCCTAATATGGATGAAATACTCATTAACAAAATGTGAGCCAAACTCAAGCAAAAAAATGTTTTCTAATTGTCGCGTAAGATGTCCGAACAAACAATTCAAAATTTAAAAAATATGGAAAAAAATGTTTTTGTGTAAACCCGTTTGTTTATTTAAACGAATCCAATGAAAAAATAAACAAATATAATGTATGTCATGTAAATTGAGAGAATCTGAAAATATTTAGAAATAACATAAACATACAAAGCATTCATTGAAAATTTGATAATAAATCAAAAAACCAATATACCAAAATAGGAAAACGCAAACAAATTACAAAGAAATACAATGAAAGGAATTTGTTGCAACTATCTAAATTTAAATGTCAGTTATATTACTACTGCCTGAGAATACTTAAGGTCATATTTATAGTTCGTGCTTTGCTAAAGTTTGATTCATATTTTGTTAATAAGCTTACAGAAGATCAATCTTCTACTTTAGTATGCGGCAAAAACTATAGTATTCCAGAGACATCTGTTTGGCTAAAATTATGAATACGAGTGAATATCTCAAGGATGGTGTGAGATAGAGACATATTATTTATGCAATACAAAGGCACTTTACAATCTTATAAGGATATCAAAAGTGGAAAAATACATAGGCTGTCCTGTTTGAAAACAAGCATGTTGAATACAATCTCCATAATAGCACAAGCAACATCTAGCTTAGAAATATATTTTAACAACATATAGGACAAAATTTATTATTTGATTATATGATAAGTTTTATTAATGTTGTGTTAATTGGTTATAATATAGTAAATAGTGAAGTAAAAGTAATTAGTAAAACGCCTTTTTTAATGTAAGAAGCAAAGCTGAAGCTGTGTCCAATTAACTAAAAAATAAAAGAAAAGAGTTATACTACAATATAATATATTTTCGAAATAACAATAAAAGAATTAATACTTCACATTTAAACTAACCATCTGGTTGTTTAGAACCTGGCGTGATTGACCTTAGAAAATCTTCAGGTGTCATATAAATTTCATGTTGATCGGAAGGACTACCTTGGAGTTGTAATGTCGCAAAGTAGCGGAAAACCTTATCTGGTGTAGAATACTGTCGAATTCGATTTTCGTATTCGATAATCTGAAGATTCATGCAATGAAAAGATTATTAATAATAATATTAATAAAGTACTGCGCAAATTGATGTATTAATTGGACAACATAATTTATTACCATTTTTTAATGCATACTTTATTAAATCTTGTTGCTTCTACTGGCAGTACATCATTCCCGTAATTTCTTCCTTCAAAGGCTGTTTCAGAGATCGCTGATGGCTTTAAACTCGTTTATGTTTTAAAACATTTATACTTTAAAAATTATTTTCATCAACATGGGAAGTCGATATAAAACAAATCAGAAGAGCAAGATGTGTAAAAAAATATCATATAGGATACCTATTTAGTAAAATTTCGTATCTACTCGGAGATAATAAAAATAAACTCCAGTTTTCTTAAATTCAAGCAATTTGCTATCGATTCTTGTTTAGCAAAAAAATTGTATTTGGTAAACAAAAGATTTGCTTTAAAACACATTTGATTATTCTGCAAAAAATTATCAAAATAGTATTCTTTTTATAGAGATATGAAAGTCGCTTTAAAACAAAATCTTTGTTTACTAAATGGACATTTCACGCTAAATAATACCACAAAATAATCGTTAATGTATATTTCTTCACCAATCCCTTGAAGGTACAATCTATACGAAGTGTAGTGCAAATTTACTAGATACAGAAATAGGGTCTCGTAATCATGTAGGCATACCATTAACACTTTCGGAAGTTATTATTGAAGCTAATTCTAATGGTAATAGGCGTTTCTCTTTTTTCTTTTAAATTGAAGAATCCTTTAGAGCTTGCCTAGTTTATTGTTTTATTCCTGCTACGTAGCCTTGTGACATAATCTGGCGAGAGGAGTGTTCCTAACTTTTCATTGGAGTCTGTTCTTCCTATCATCATCCATTGTGTAGTCTAGTGTGTTAGATCTTTCACCAGGTTCTTTGTATCTAATTCTTGAGTATTTCCTATTGTAGAAACTACAAAAATGTCAGAATCTGCTTCTACTTGGAGGTGTTATAATAATGCTTCATATATTCCTATCCGATTTAGTCTATTAAATTCCAAACGTTTTCAAATAATGTCCTATTGAGTTTCAAATATTAATGATATACTTCTGTGGAGTTCAATGGAACTTGTAAATAAGTTGTGATATATTCTTCTATAGAGTCGTTTTGAATCGACTAATTGTGAAACAGCCTATACTTATGATAATATGGCTATAAAGAAACTTATACAGCAACAAATAAGTACAAGAACTTATGAGTCAAGATATTGGATGAAAATGGAATAGGAACCGTTTAATCGAAAATATGGGATTTTTGTTAGATATTGCAATATGCAATGTGTACAATAAAAAGTTGACTCTTGAACATTATACAGAAACAATGAAATATTAAGAGTCTATTCTGAGTGCAATTTATCCTGATACAACTTGTAGAACAACCAGAAAAAACCTCCAATATATAACCTTATCCATTAATGTTTTAAAAAACCTCCAATAGTAAGTAAATTGCAAATATCTCAACAAAAATTATAATGAGTATTTATTAAAAACGCATACGTAGTTATCGAAACGGAGGTAAATACAAAAACCATAGCTGCCAGTGTGTGGTTACGACACAATGTTATATACACATTATTAGTTAAAAACAAAAAAGTTTGCTGCACATATGCATAAAGTAAAACTTAACCCTTATAAATTAAAATTTCCACTGGTTACAAACAAGGGTTATAAATAAAATTGTTAAATGCACACCAAACTGTAGCACTATGAAATTTATTATTTTTACCCTCTGGCTGTTGAAGTCCGGGTGTTATAGACCTTAAAAAATCATCAGGTGTCATCAAGATTTCTGTCCCTTGCTGTGTAATTATTTTTACAGTAGCAAAATAACGAAAAATTTTATCAGGTGTGGAATAAGCTCTCAAGCGATTTTCGTAATCTATTATCTACTTGAATAAATTCTATCGATTAATGTACAAGTAATACACAACATAGATCATTATACCTTGCGATCTCGAAAGCCAATTTTTTTCTTTCTTTGGTTTTTTTGAACCTCCATCCCCTTCAAACTTAGATTCACTTGACTTGAGTTTGTGGCCTTCAGATGATTCTGAGTGAGCATCTACTGATGGAAATACCTTCCTGTATATCCTAATAAAACAAACGTTATAGAAAGTAGGTGTTAGTAGTTAATAAATTGAGAGCTTAAATACCATTTGTAATTTAAATTCGGCGCAACAAATAATACAAGTAGTAACGAGAACCAAAGTTTTGATGCGAACGGTGTATCTTTTTCCTTGTGACCAAAATTCTTGTATGTTCGTTGTTGATAATTATTTGAATTATACTTGATGGTCAATATGGCAGGAATATGCGTACATTTTGTAGCATATAGTCTACATATTTGGACCGGCCTTAATAACCTAAATAACATCATCTACGTACTTCTATACTATTAGTTTGAATATTCGTGCAATGGGTTTCAGGCAAACTACATCGGAAATAATAGATCTTAGAACATTTCATATGCCTGTAGAAGTGTCCGAAAATTAGGTTGACAAACTTGAACCAACTTATTTCTGTGCTCCTATTACTGCGTCAGATTGGTCAGATGATGTCAATGTGTAGCCAACATTGAAATTATTTATGTTACTAGATTCCTAGATTGTGGACCAATTTCACAAGTCTCTTCGAATCACTGTGGTAAATCTCGATACAAACATGATCGCTGAAAACATATTACTTCCTAATACTAAATCATTTGAATTGTCTAAACTTGTATTGTTTCTGAATCGTATATACATAATATACAAAATTGTTTGATAAGATCAGATAAGATATAACAGGATGGCCAAACTAAATAAGAAATTTAAAATCGGACCTAGGTAAAAAGAATTTCAAGAGAAGCACATTTTAATAAAAATGTATGTATGTACATACATATTTATACCATTCATCATAACGTCATACCGAAATCAATTTGTATTTATTTAAATGGGATGTGGTATTTTTATTGTAAGTTTCGTAAACAGCTAATTTTTTAACGTATTACTGTATAAAATATGATTAATTTTAATAACAAATAAAATCAACAACTTCTTGAAATTGCCGCCAATATTTCAAATTTTGAAGCACGCAATGTTATTTACCTGATGCATATTTGCGTAAAACGCAAAATTTGAATTGGGCTCCGTAAATGTTTGAAGCTGACGTCTGTCAAAATGTATGCAATTTCTGTGCTTAAAGTTTACCACCCTGAGAATGTCAGTTGGTTTATTCCTCTCTGGCCATAGTCGCACGTCTATATTTTCGTTGGGTTTGTATTTTTGTCATTGCAATGGTTTTATAGTTACAATTTTTTATAATTATGTTCTTAACTAATTTTAATTGGCAATAAACGTTTCCAAAAGGAAGAATATTGTGTTTGACATTAAGAAACAATTTTTAATAATTATGCTGAAAGTAACTACCGCGTGAGACGCTAATGTTAATTCTTGCAATCGAAATCAAAAGTCGTCTTACAAACTTAACCAAAATTTGACAGTAGCTGTCAGCTTCAATCATTTACGGACACTCGATGTAGTCATTATGTCAGTTGGTAACTGACAACGTTCAAAATTAATTATTTTAGTGTTTAATTTATGTAGAAACAATAATTTGGTGTTAAGTGTTTGACTTATTGACCAGCTTGCATTAAATCTGCATCGGCAAGTGCAAAAACAGTCGTTGGCGGTATGAGGTGGTATGAGCTCGTATACAACACCGGGTGGGCCATAGATAATAGAGTATATTTAGATGGGAATCTAATATACTACATACCGATCCATAACAGCGCCACTGCAGGTGTAGTATAGAAACAACATTTCAGGCGGCAATTTTAAAATGAATTTAGGTGACATTTTGCACAGATTGACGTATAGCTTTATTATATGACTTGTCAGGTGTCATCATTGCGTTCATATCTGATGATATTATTATTTGATTATATTATTTGAGTTTTCTGTTGTAATCAGTTATAATTAGTAAGTAGGTAAGTGTTACAAATATGGTATTTGTGTGTTGTGTGCCAAATTAGAAAATTACTTGATATGGACCCGATTAAAGTCTATAAAAATTACCGAATATGCGATGTCCATTTCAGTAATTTTTTTTATACACTGATTGTATTTGTATGTAATTTTCATACATACTAACAATAAGTGCAAGAAAGTGCTTCAGCTAGCAGCCACCACAGATAAACAAGACACATTGAGTGCATAAAAGTGCAATACGCCGAAAACATTATTACGACTCTAAATTTATTTTAAAATTGCCGCCTAAAATGTTGTTTTTATACTACACCAGTGGCGCTGTTATGGATCGGTATGTAGTATGTTAGATTCCCATCTAAATATACTCTCTTATCTATGGGGTGGGCACTAGATATCATAGATATGAAAAGTTGAACCTATGACATATAGTTCGGGATGAAATTGACGGAGGGCGTCTCTAGTACAAATCAGTCAAACCCTGCCTTATCGACTCTCAGAATGTAAACATGTAAACCTGTGATCAGTGTTGGGAGATCGGTGATTTTATCGCTAAATTTAGCGATTTTTTAAGCTATCAACGACAAATTTAGAGATAATTTTTTGTCAGTGATTTTGTTGGAGACTTTTTTGTTGACAGTGTGCCATCTGCACATATGTACAACTTATAACATGAAAATGTTATGGGCATGCACACACAATATAAATTTAAGATGCGCATGCCTATAACATGTTGAGTCGTTACCGCGATGATAAGGCTATATCCATAGCTATATCTGATCCACAGAAACGTCGGAGCACCCGTATGTGAATTGTTTTTAACTTGTTTGAAAATTAACGCGTTAATTGTGTGTTCTATAGTAAAGGTGTCCAAATATGTTCAAAAATATCGAAAACAATGGGAAGCGGAAGACATGTTCAAAGGTAAATAGAACTAAAAGCGACTTTCCTATTAATTTACTGTAGTAGTTAATGACTACTACGTGAATATCTTCCCAAGTCTAATTGGGTGCCAAGTACATCAAAAATAACAATTTTTTCCCCGAAATCTATTACATACTTATGAAAGAAAGACTGCCGAATTGAAACTTTTATTGTGAGGCTTTTCTTGCAGAGCACTGCTCTTAAAATTCAGTAATCTCCTTGGTTTATTTTTAAAGACTAGACAAGTTTTTAGCAAAATAAAATATTTGGTGATTTTTTTTTGTAATGTTGCCATTTTAGTGATTTTTCCGTGCCTAGTTGGCGACATTAACACAATATCATCTCCTAACACTGCCTGTGATGTAAACCACGCGGCAAAAAATTTGCTTTTCTGCATATTGCGAGGGTTATGTTTACGAGTTTTAGCAAATTAATTTTGTACTTTATTATAAACCTAACGTTTTTATTTTTAGTTCAGTGGTGTTAATATAGTATTTTATTTTAGGTGTGTGGTATAGTATTAGTGTTCATATATATCTTTTATGTGTAGTTTTAAACTTGGCAGTGTGAATATTAAGTTAAGTCTATAGTTTCCCGGTTTTCAATGGTAAGGACTCGGGCAACACATCAGACGAATTTTTGCAAAGGTGTAGAAATAACTATTTAAAATCTAGAAAGAAATAATATTAAACCTTGTTTTTTAATGTTGTTTATTCTATTAAATTTTTAAATTAAATAAAAACAATGTTAGTTAACTGTAGCCTTTTTAAAAGAATTTGTTTTAAAATATTTTGCCTTTAAAATTTTATAATAGGTAGTTGGAATTGAGAAAGCGCGTAACTTAATAACTGCTACTTTTGCGAAGACGAGATGAACTCTTTTGCTCTTCCGCAAAAGCAGCAGTTTTAAAATTACGCGTTTTTCCAGTTCCAACGGCGACAATACATATCTACCTGTTCCATAAGTGTGTTTAAATTTCTCGCTAAACCTGCATGTAGCGCCCCGCATGTTTTTCGCTCCGAACTACGTGGTCTAAAATGAACTCACATTTTTATCGTTGAGTTTCCTATCTCCTTTTAGTATGATTTGTGGTATACAACTTCTCCGAGTTTTATAAATACAATATTTTAGTCATTTTGTTGCGCAAATAGTACTTGCATGGGAAATATATTCAAATAGTTATTATTAGATTTCGTAGTTTACACTTCATATTTTAAATTTAGCAACAGTTAATTTTTTTCATAATATGTTTTTATGATTTATTTAAAACATATTTTAAAATTGGGCTTCATACACACAAGCATGGACGTCTTTTTAATGTTCATAGCAATAAATTTCAGAAATTAAATCTAAAAATGAATTGAGTAATCTCTATTCCCCTATCAAGGTAAACGCGATTGTGAAGTTAATATTGAATATTTAATAGACAAACTTGTATATGTAGATGTAAAACATTTGTAGAAATATGTATATGAAGCCCAATTTTCAAATTATATTGAAATAAAATCAAGTAAATGATTTATCGAATTATGTAGATATGGCACAACTGGAAAATAATCAGCTGGTAGACAACCCTCAGTGAAAAGGGTCAAATCTGACACATTAACATATGCATAACATATGTACGTTACGTAAAATTTCGGTAAACTAAGCTTGAAACTTCGAAACCGCGAAATTTAAATAATCCAATTTCATTCTTTATTATTGCAAATACAGTTGGATAAAATATTTAATAAGTGATTGCGATGTGTTAGAAATATCAAAGTCTTACAATACAGTGACAGAAAACATAAATGTGCTATTTAATCAAATGAAAATTGATTTCGGCGTGACGTCATCATGAATGTTATAAAATTTACATTGTTATTAAAATGTGCTTCTCATCAACCACAATTTACGTCGGATTTTAAAATTTCTATTTAGCTTGGCTGTAATTTTAGTGCATCATTTTAAGTGGCCCATCCTGTACTTTAATTTTCCTCATTCAAATGTTGTATGATATGATACGCTTTTACTTATAACACGTTATTATTGCTAATTTTTGTCTTAACTTTCAGATCTAGCATTAATGTAGTGTGTATTATTGTTGTATGTATTCTACCATCTTTTGCAAAATGTTTAGAATTTTTTAGCAAAAAATTTAAAATTACCGCGCGACAGGATCCATTATAGATTCCTTTTTTGGTACTATATAGTTCAAACATCGTCGGTTCCGTGGTTCTAATCACGTTCTAGCATGTTCCAATATCCGATCAAATGTCAAATATCAAAATAATTGTCAAAATTAATTGGAGGTTATGATTATATTTCAATTAATTTTGAGAAACAGTCAAGTCAATAAACATATAGTTCATTCCAATAACTATAAATTATAAATAATGGCAACAAATACAGAAGATAATCAATCGGAAAGTGTTACAGATTCGCCTAAAAGGGGCAAGTCGGTCTTCGTATTTTAATAAAACCAAATTAATTTGCATGAATTATAGGACCTACACTATCAACATCAACTTCAAGTTTTGAAGCACTGGATCCCCATGATCCTAATCTAAGTCGATTAGCTACTACTATGTTTAATAAAACTGCTGATTATTTATATGGTGAACTAACGGCAACTTTAGAAGATTACAGATTATTAGAGAATATGAACAATGCCACAATTACTAAATATTCAGATATGAAACATATTGCAAGTAATATTGCAAAAAATATGAATGATTTAAAGGACAAATGTAATTTTTTATTTTTCACATTTTCTTGTATAATATTAATCTTATTTTTAGATGACACATTACAGCCATACCTTGATCAAATAGATCAAATTGAGGATAGCGTTATAAAACTAGAGCAAGCAGCATATAAATTGGATGCATATTCTAAACGCCTAGAAGCCAAATTTAAAAATCTAGAGAAGCGATAAATTTATCTGTAGGTATTATGTATCTTTGCCAGAATCACTATGAAATTTCTTTTTTATAGTTTTTAATCTGCCAAGATCAATATGATCTTCAAATTCTTGTACTTGCTCTCGACATTGTAAAGTTTGACCAGGATGTTTTCTGTAACACTTTTCCACTTCATGTTTTAAAGCATTGACATCATTCATCTTATCGAGATGCTGCTCAAGACGTCGACATAATTCATTAACACCTTCTAAGGAAAGACCATATGCATTTGTATGTAGCTCTTCAATACATTGTATTTTATCCATCCATTCTCTATCTTTTATATCACGCACTTGACCATGTTTTTGTTGGTCTTCTGGTCGAATTCCTAAAAATTGTCAGGTTTAATTTGTTTATTAATATGTGTATATTTACTAGTTATAAGTAATATATTTTTGTTTTACAAATTATAAGTAGTTTCTATACCTTCTGTCAATTTTAATACTAATGGGTCTGAAAAAGTAAATACGCTAGCTTCACTTGCTGCTGTACACTGTTCACAACTAATTAAGTTGCCCATTTTAAATTACTGTAATTTTTCATTAGGCCCAAAAAGCAAATTTGATTATTGAAAAATGGCCAGAATGAAACGAAGAAATTATGAGTGATTTACTAAACTAATATTTTGAAAAGAACTGTGAGAATAACTATGATTTATAAATGACATGTTCTGGAAACAAAATCACAGATCACCAAAATATACATGGCATGCAAATCTTTTCCATTGGTTAATATAGTGCATTTCGTACTCATGGTTACAAGAATTAAAATGACAAAAAATAAACAGCAACTCAACTTCAATACCAATACTGTTTATTCAAGTAATAATAAAGTAATCATTTATTTTTTTAACCAATTATTTGTATAAGGTAGACAAACTATTCCAGACATTGACAACAACTTTGGAAATATTAGTGTTATGAAACCTTCAATAATGTTTTCCTTTTAGAAAAGTAATTGAAACGGATGATGGAAAGGATATCTTTCCTTACAAAAAAAAAAAAGAATAATATTGCATCAAAATTTCGTATTAAAATTAATAATCATGGCATTAGAAATCTATTTACTATTCAAAATAATTCACTTAAGGTAAGTATAGTATTAAAATAAATAATTAAAGTGGTATCTTGTTCCCTGCATGGACAACGCTGATCGAGAACTCAATATTTACTATAGTTTTATAATTATGTCGAAACTACAAAGGACTATTTGGGAATTTATTGACTTAAAATATAATGGTGTCGAAATAACATATATTTTATTTCAAAGTTGAATAAAAAACGTTTATCCAGAATACTTTAAATTTTCGCTTTTATAAGCGGCGACGTAATAATTGACTTTCACTGTTTATTGAAAAATAAGAGTTTGTTTTTGGATCAGAACACTAATGTAACCAGAAAAAATTACGCAACAGACAGATATTATCAACAAATACTGACTATGTACACACATCAAATATTTATTGCAACTGTTACAAAATCTTAAAATACATATACACGGTGTAACAATAATGCGATATTCTTCCATATCTTTTTTATGCAAAATACCGCAAATATTTAAATACAAAAGCTTTTTAGTTTTACAAAATTTATAACGTAAAACTATTCTACGATATACAGGGTGTTTTGTTTGCCCGTAACCATCAGTAAGTTTACATTTTTAAATGGAACATCCTATATATGATCACATTTTTGAATTGCCTGAAGAATTTAAAGGCAACTTTATATAGGATCATATTCAGTTATTTTCATTAGTTTGCAAGATATTGATATGTGTTTGATAATTTTGACATTTTGCTATCTTATTCATTATTTCGGTACCTAACGGAAAAATGTAACATTATGAAACTTAACATAGCATTAGAAGCATCTTCTATGATGATAATAAACAGCTGTAGACTTAAATACGTTACACATAGTGCTCTAGAAATTAGTGTCTTTTTGAAACAATTGAAATGCGTAAATCATTTTTTCAAATTGAAACACTATATTTTTACAGGTTAGTTAAAAGCAAAATTTAACTATCTAGCTAATTCAAATCATCTCTATTTTGGGAGAATGTGAACGAAATCCACTGCTTGCATCGCGCATTTATCAAATACGTTATTCAAATCGAAGATATCCAGAACCTTTAGTCTTTGAAAGACTTCGGGATCGATTTGAAGCAACTGAGCACGTAGAATATAAAAGGAAGAACGTGCCAAACCAGTTAAAAATTAAAATAATCAATTTGCAGTACTTGCCTGGCAGTTGAGGATCCCCATACTAGTACAAAAAAATTTGATCACAATTAGGAATAAGCCATATGTTGACTTCACGGATTCTACGTCAACACAAATTTCATGGCTACCATATACACTGCCGAGCATAAAATTGGTGTCACCCCGTATTTTGAAGTTATTTCAGAAATTCTTTTTGGTTTCGGAACTTTTTCGGTTGTAACATAGTTTACTACTTTATGCGATTGTTTTGTCGTGTTTGCGTGAACAAAGAAACCTTGGGGAAAACTGATTTTGGAGGTCTCTGTGTTCTTCCACTAATTGTGAATGGTAGATAGTGGTGGAGACTGAGAAAACGGAGCTGTGCACGTCGCCGTGCTTATAGAAGCTTGCACAAAAAGTATTTACAAATACTGATTTGTATAAATTAATTGTTACGGTCCAATTGTTTTATTGGACCTAGCTGCTGGAGAAATACTACTAGTGTAAGGGGTTTTCACGATAAACGAGTGAGTTTATTTTAATACATATATTGTAATAAAGAAATAAAAATAAAACAGAAATTCCAGTTCTTTGTAGGTACATCAAAGACACAAAATAATAATTCTCATATAATGTATAAGCATATAAAATAATATTTACAAATAATGTCTCTCTATCATGCGTATTAAACGCTATTTGAAATGTGTACTTTATGTACTTCTTGTATTTAACGAGCCAAAAGGATATATTTGTCGGAGCGATTCCTGAACTAGGGCGAAAGTGAATAATCAGTTCAATAGTTTACCACTACCTCGTAAAACACGATACAACTCAAAACTACGTCCAGGAATATCTAATAGCTTTGTTTTGGTTCGGAATTCAGGATTAGTAACAGAACTGCGCAGAACGTAAGCGCACAACATTATAATTCCAGAATGGTTCCGAACTTTTAATAACCAAAACACATTTTAGGAGCCTGTTACTGCCATCTTTTAGCTACAGACTAAAACACAAACCAACAAAATATCAATAGCGAATGTTCTGCGCTAAATCTTTCAAATCCTGTCTCTGTCTTAGAATACCACTCACTTTCCATAAATTTTATTCCCAGGACAGTAATTTACAAAAAAAAAATCAAATACAGACGGAAAAAATCTCAAACTTTAAAAGACAACGTAAATATCAATGTCATTGATGACGAACGTATCGAAATAACTCGAATTTCTGAAAATATGCACCGATGACGTAATTTCGAACTAATAATTCAGAATCGGTACTCATGGAAGAGCAAGAACTGTTTGAACGGTTCCAGAATCATTCTGAATTGATTCTGTCAGTAACCAAAACATCGGACTAAAAATTCGGTTCGAGTTCTTAAATAACCAAAACGCTAAACTGTAAATGCGCGTCCGCAACAACTCTAGAACCATTCTGAATTCTGAACCAAAACAAAGCTAATTTCTCTTCTATTCCACGAACCACGGTTCGTGTGCTTAACGCAAAAAATCCAACGAGTACACACTCGTATGCGCATCGCGATCAGCGCAGGCAAGTCCGTGGGCGGCTATATCACTAACAAACCGCGCAAAGTCAAATAGCACGTCATCTCTATAATACGGATCGGCTCGCGCTTCTTGGTCGTCGCTTCGACGTAGTTTTGAAGAAAGCTCCGATGTAGTTGCATTTTAAAAATATATGCTATCGATGGCGCGTGCTTCTTTTCGTCGCTCCAACGCAGTTTCATTTACGATAGCTCCGAGGTAGTTGCATTTTTAAAAATACATATATGCTATCGATGGCGCGCGCTTCTTTTCGTCGCTCCAACGCAGTTTCATTTACGATAGCTCCGAGGTAGTTGCATTTTAGAAATATATGCTATCGGTGGCTCTTATTTCTATTAATTCGTTATCATGATTTTACTTATTTATATTATAATTATATTACATTAAGCGTGAGATTTAGACATATTAATTTAACCAGATACTGAATATATAGCAAATACAGTACAACCTCGATAATCCGAACTAATTCAGTACGACACTGTTCGGATTAAAGAAAACTATTGAAAAAAACAACAAATAAGCTCAAAAGTAATATTTATTCTACAAAATAACATTAAAATTTATAACTTTCGGTTACCATTCTGCCGATCTAAGAAGCCGGTGTCGATTAATCTTGCGCTACGCTCGGTCTTTCCCAGATGAATAATCGCTCTCCAAATGTAGAGTGTTTCTAAAAATTTCCCTAACGATAACAAAGACATTCTAGCACAAACGATTGCATCTCTTGTGACTTGTAGTTAAAAATACATTCATTGATGAAATAAATGGCAAGAAGCTGTTTATTCTACTTAATCGTATAACAATCGACGTTTCGATGAGTCGCTTATCTTTTTCAAAGGCTACAATAACAGTTGATTTTTTATAATTGGAGAATTCTATGTGTATAAAGTTAAACTTACTTTAATACGGTAAAATATGGTAAAACATTGTTGATTAAATTCTAAATTCAACCATTAAACCAATTACATTGAAGAAGCTAACATATATGTTAGATGTTAAATATCGAATAGGAGAAAAATTGGTTGTTTGAAAATTTAAAAATTGAAATGTTAAAATATTAAAATAACATGTTTCCTGTTTGGAAACTGCAGTGGGAATGAATATCACAGTGTATGGTGGAAGAGCACGCCCGTGAATAGTTGTTATTTATATGGAAAGAAAAAAAAATCTGGTGTATGAAGTAATGTATTAAAAATCTATATGTTGGTTGTATATAGTGACGTGAATTTGAAATTACTTAAAAACCAAAAAAAAAATACATTCATTGTTTTGCTCTCCCCAATTTTTTAGTATCAGCTATTAGTCAAAAGAAACACTTCATGTCGATGTTCGGAGTAGCGAATTTGAAAAGGTTTTTGTTCGGATTATAGAAACAAAATAGTTGTTCGGATTACTGGCGGTTCTGATTACCGAGGGTGCGGATTATCGAGGTTGTACTGTATATGTAAAGTAAACAAAATGCTTGTTTTAAGTGTCTGAGTCCTTAACATTAATCAACAAAGCAAAAGTCCAATAAAATGAATATCTATATAGAATTAATGAAAAGAGCACATGTTGTTAATCTATTGTTACCCCTGTACATAAAATAATAATAATAGAGAATAGAAAATGGCTATAAACAAACTAGTATGTTATTTAGAATTACCTTAAACCTATTTAGAATATTGGAGAAGCAGTCCGTCCTAGTAAAATTGCATTTTAAATCAATTGATTTGATTATTTGTGAAATAGCTTTATTTATATCAAGAACGCTATTGATTTTTGAAGTGATCAAGATAAGTAACAAGTTTGTACTAAAATTCTTTAAAAACTTTCGTATTTTGGAACCATTAATGAGAGTTTACAGTTGAGTAAATAACGCATTGAAGAAACAAAATATTAACACAAAGTGAAATATAAACACAAAGTATGATGATCTGTACATTATATTGTAAATTGCGAACTAAAATAAACTTTTACAGCAAAATATGATGATTATGTTATGCCTTTTGGACATTCGAATAATTTATAATTTGTTGGACTTTCTCCTTGAGAGCGGCTTGCTTGAGTTCAATGTTTTTCTTCATCCTGCCTAATTCTTCTAATTCCTGCGTTTCACTTTCATATTCATCACTGGATCCCGATAATTGCTTGGTTTTGTTTTCGACGATGGTTGAAAGATGTGACTTTATAAGTTTATTTTTGGCAGATGTTCCTGATGGGAAGCTACGGTTTACGGTCACTTTTACCGGCTGAGGTTTTACCATTTGTGGTTTCTTTATAAGGTAATTGCTGTAAAGTTCAGACTATTTAGTATTATTTTCAATCATAATGTAATTGAAATGATATACTAGGTAGTTTATTTATTCAAGAGAATATGAATTTAAGACCTACTCTTTTTCTATTTCCTTAAGTACTTCTTCTTCTCCGTCACTCAGTACTCTAAATTTTCCAGTTCTTTCATTTTCTACTTCCCTAAAAATACAGTACATATAAAGGTATAAGTAACATTACATTTATTTAAATTGAAGATTATGCTATTTTCTACGAAAAATATCACTACTTTACTATTTTAAAAAATAAACGTGTCCTTGTCCTCGATGATAGTATCTAAAGTCATTTGAAGTAAAGCAACAATAATTTAAAAAGCTTTTAAGCGTATGTATTAAATCTTAAGACCTACCTTAATCGTTTACTCAATTTTCCTATAATTCTCTTCATATTGACCATATTATCTTGTTGCTCCGTGGGATTTTGACCCTTTAGGTTTCTCAAAGCTTTCAATTCGATATCTTTCATCCTTACCAACGTATCCAAAGCTTGTTTGTCCTCCTGCAATGTTCGTATTTCTTCTTTTAAAGCCTCTTCTCGTTGTGCATTCACTGACCAGGTATATTCGCGCTTTTTGATCATTTCTTTAAGAAGCCGCAAGTTATCGTGAGCATCAGACAGTTCCGAACGTTTAATGGCGATCATGGAATCTGTTTGAAGAATGTTGCCGTGGTATTTTGTGAGACTTTCTTTATCGCACGTGATGACACTTATCGTGCCGGTGGCTTTTGATACGAAACTTCCCGTATTCCACGATGTCGTTTGGCTTGCCTGTTCGCAAATATTTTCTAAAGATTTAGTTTTGGCTTCCTGGTGCTTCATAGTTAAGTAAACTTCTTTGAGTTTTTCGAAATTTTTTTGATTGTCTTGGATAAATTTAAGTTTCTTCTGGTATATTGCACATTTTGTTTTTTCATGCATAAGCCTAGGCAAACATACATATAATTTAATATACAGGGTGATTGGTGAGAATGGCCTATTAAAAGTATTATACAATCGGAACAGCATTTTAAAATAAAATTTTGCACTTGGATATAGTTGAATATGAACTATCACGTGAAAATATTATTGAATAAATATCACTTCCGGTTAACCGGAAGTGGGCATCAACTTCGATTTTTTAAACAAAGCGCGTCATGGTTTTGTTGACGTTCTGTCGAAATGTTAATCCCTGATCAAGGGTCATTCCCAGATAGATCGTGGACTTATTTCAAGGCAACTGAATGTCTCCCACCCAAAGATGATCGTGGGGGAAGGGTCGTCGGTGTTTAGTAAAACGAATAGCGACGCATTTGGCCTCATTGATTTTTAAGCACCATTTGTTGGATCAATGCTGGATTTCGTCGAGGCTACGCTGCAAGCAGCGGCAGAGAGGGCTTTGCGAAGTGGATCCTTGAAAGATCGTGGACGAAAATCACGAAGAGTGTAGTCCCCAGAACAGAGTCCTGATGCACACCCGCCCTATGCGAAGAGACAGAGTCCTCGACCCTGACGACAAATGTACGATGATTCTGTAAATACGACCATAATACCTTTATAATGTTAGAGTTAAATTCTGCGACCACCATTTTGTAGATGAGCCTACGATGCCTGACAGTGTCGAAAGCATGTGTGATATCAAGAAATACCGTACCCATTGTCTCCTTTCTCTCATAGGTGTTACGAATAGCCTCCGTGGCCCGAAAAAGTTGAAAATTCGTGTAAAACCTCTCCAGAAAGTCGAATTGTTCATCTTGAATGATGTTATGTAGGAGGAGCTCATCCTCCGTCGAGAATAACATGTTTTACAATTTTCGACAGATTTGATAACAGATAGATGAGGCGGTGATTTTGCGGGAACACCGCCTCCTGGTCACTGTGGGGAATGGTAACTACAACTGCGTGTTTTTAGATATTCAGAAAATAGCCATTTTCAAGGAAAGTGTTTGTTATGGATACCAGTACTTGTAAAATAGAGTCTGAAAGTCTCGCTACGGCAGTCTTCGAAATGTGAACAGAGCCCGGGGCTTTCCCCGGTTTATGGCTCTAAAATTCTTAATCTCGTTCACACTAACCTTATAAAGTTTTTCTGCTTTGATATTAGAGAGTTTGTTGTCAGCGTCATTTTTGGCAGGGTTTTCGTGGACCGACTGAAAGTGATCGGCCATAATTTCGGTCTAAAGGGGTATATAAACGAAACGATCGGCTGTACAATCTGTTGTAACATCGTAGTTCGTTCGACGATCCACATGTGGACGAAAAATAGCGACTGACTTATCTTTACGTTTTTATTTTCAACTTGTGGTACAGTTGGAGAAAAAGTTTCCTGCCAGTGTATGTAAGAAAGGTGCCCTTTACTCAAAATGCACGGGTACTTTTTTGACTTAGTATACCTACATGGACTGTCTGTGGCACAAACATTATTTGTATGCATACAAGGACAATAAAGTTCCCGTAAGGTTTGAGTAAAAAGCCTTCTTCTGTCGCGCACTGGTTAAATACTTTTTCTCCAAATGTACGATAGTCGTACACCCGATCGTATCGTTTGTAAGCCGCTTTTAGAGCCCGGATTGTAGGCAAGGCCCGCAAGGCCGCCTGGACTGTGGAGAGGAACAGCAGCAATGAAAATTCTTATACTCTATATTTTATTATATATAATTTAGCTTTTTCAATAAAGTTTTTGCATTTTTAAATATTTCTAGTTGTTTGAATGTAGATATAAATTTGGCACTTACTGGTTATTGAGTCGATCATTCTCCGCGCGCAAATTATTGTATCGTTTTTCAGCTTCGTACCATTCATGTTCGAGTACTTTTAGCTTATTGAAGAATTCGTCTAGAGCACCTGGTTTGTTGTTTAGATTTCCTGCGAGGCGGCCAGCTGCGGTGGCTAAGTCGAAGAGATCGATCGAATTGCCAGTACTCCATTCTGATTCACCGTCGTCGTACGATTCACGAATTGTATGTTGCTGATTAGGTTCTACATCTAAATTTTGCATCTTCTCTCGTGGGTATGATTTATAAATGTCAGATCAGAGACATCGATGTCATCTTCTACTTTGACAATTGACAAATAGACCTGTTCTAAAGTACAAATGCACAAATTCACTTTCACTGCTCATAATTTGGTGCAGTAATTTAAGTGTATATGCTATCCTTGTGGTAAGATCTGCATTATATATTAGAATGGTCTATTATTCGCTAGGTTTGAAAAGTACGTGCTATTGCTATAAAATCGACCATAAATTTTACATCTGTCCAAGTTGTTAACCGTATACAAGAGATTTCGGGTAATAAAGATTTTAATATAGAATGTAAATGACAGGTTAGAAAAAAAAATACTATACAGATGAATTTGTATCAAAACCTACATTGTAATATATGGTCTGGTAGTTGTGTCATTCTTTTTATAGATATAACTTATACTACTACAAGTGCAATCGTTAATTGGAAGTTAAAGAAGATGACACGACATTTCGTACATTTCTGTAAGTCACTAAACAGACAAGGATATTTCGGCAATTATTTGGTGAAACATGAAAAAATTGTGGTATCTATTAATTCTGGAACTGAGTTATTGAAAACCGTCAATATTTGTAGGATATACACTGTAGATATGACCTAACATACAGTGCAACAACAAATCAAACGATTAAACATGCCGAACCAGATTATTTTCAGCAGCTTTGTACGCCAACATCAACGACGGTTTTCGACTCACACACTTCGGTTTTGCATCGTGTTTGTTCGAACAGACTTGTTCGTCGAACAAAAACATACAAATATTTTACAATTTCCTCTTACAATTTTCTCTTTTGATTTTATGGCTAATGCCGCCGCCACTGCACGCACATATATTATTTTCATATTATTAAACTGCTGAACAAAACTGTAGTCTGTGGGCAACTCACGTTCGTCGTTTTTGTTCGAACAGACTTCCCAGCAAATACCAGAAGTACGGGAGACAGCTGGGCCACTGACGTTGTTGACGGGAGAATGACGATGTTGGCATTTCTTTGTTGGCCCAATGGAAATTTAGATTGCAAAAATATTTTTAAGGTGATGGCCCGATACTGGGACAAAGCCTGTAGTACACCCATACGTTTTACAATGTTTTTGTTTTTTGGCCCGGCAATGGACCAACGTAAAGATGTTACCAAGGAACATCCGCACGCGGAAATAGAGCGTGAATGCGAAAGAAAACAATCTCCGGCTATTAGGTACTTAAAAACAGACAAGCAAATGACATATTTTTAAATCGAAGAAAAAGGGGTAGATAAATAATAAAAGGAAGCTGTTAGAAATTGCAGCCATTATTTTTTTTAAACAGATTTTGGTGTAGTCGGTTTCTAAGCTGAATTTTTTGTACTTATTTTGACATTTTGAGGTTACATTTACATCGTACGTTGGTAGTAACAGAAAACTCAAGCTGTATGAGTTTGTGGCATAGATATAGAGGTATATCAAAATATTATTTTATTTTATAATGGAATTTCATAAGTGGTAGAATGATCCTTTTTGTTATGCAAATGTTATATTTTATGTAGTTGATAAATTTTGTATTCACCTGTGTACGTTCTGGTGCATTAATATGAATAATTTAAATACATTCCTTTATTTTATTTTTATTGGTATTGCAGTAATTTTGACAATAAAAGACCGTCCGTAATCTCCTTTCGGTTAAATATTAAGAAATCAATATGTATATGTTGGGAATATGAATAATTAATACTGCCTAAAACGAGTCAAATTGTATCAAATATACTTATATCTAAATAACGAACTGAGGGGAGGTGGGAGGTAGGCATTGGGCCAGTACTTTTCCGACTGAAATTTTTTGTTGGGTTGTTCGTCGAACAAAACTGTCGAACAAAACGCAGTGTGTGGGCCTCTTTACACCTCAACGGTTACTAGAAGAAGACTAAGAAGACATTCAAAATCATATTAATGCGAATTTATTTTGGTTCGATTTTGTGCATATAAACTTCCCACAGTTTCGCAACTATCAGTTGGATAAATAGCGTCGCAATGCTCACCTAAAATACATAGATAAACGGAGCATGTGGCGCTTAGTAAATATTGTATAATAACAGAATAGTTCTAACCGTTGATTGAAGGAATACATAAAGATGCGCAACCTATGACAGTTGACAGAAATTTCAGATCCCATCAAATGGAGATTTGCATTGGATGGGATCTGAAATTTCTGTCAACTGTCATAGGTTGCGCATCTTTATCACTATTCCTTCAATCAACGTTCTAACACTGCAACATCAGTCACAGTTTACATCCCATACGTCCATCGCCAGGTCATTAATTCAAGTGGCCAATTAACTGATAGCTTTACGAGATTCGCTGACACAGGTGGACAACAAACTCCATCCTTTTCATATAAACAATGCATCGCGTTCCATCTGTGCCCTACTTTAAATCTTGCTGTATTTATTTTCTGTAAGCTGTAATCGATATAATCGCCTGCAAGATATTGGATAATCCACAATCTTATCAGTTACAAGACAGTATACATGAAGTCAATTAAACTTTTACTTGGACCAAAGCATACAGGTTGCCCAATAAGAAAGGCAACAAGTAAGCAGTGAAATAGTACTTAACACTTGTATCATGGTAAAAGGGTTTTTACTGGCGGACAAAATGATGTGACTTCTAGACTCAGTAAAGCCCGTTACCTTGCTTCCATTATTCCATATTTTATTTGTTTCTCATTTGTAAACAACTATTACAAAATATTAAAAATGCTAGAAATTCCAATAATATTTGAAAAAAGAACGTCGTATGAACTTTAGACATATTGATTTTGAACAGAATTCGTTATTTCGTTGTTTAGTTATGTCATGTCATTTTGATTTATCGTTTGTGGTCTATTTTTGCTAATTATATGCTGGTTAGATTTATTGAAATGAGTGTGCCGCAAGGTATCATTGATAAAGCAGCAAATGTGGCAAAGCAGCAATCGTCTGGAAACTTCAGTATTAGTGGAAATAACAATTGCACTATGATATTTAATGTTTCTTCTGCACGGGAGACACCGCGACACGCAGCCATGTCCCTAGGTCCGGCGCATGTCCCTCCTTCAGAAAGGCACTAGATCAGGCAAAGAAGAGCCAATGACCAGAATCCTACAAGGCAACATTCATCGAAGCAGAACAGCGGACGATCTCCTCATCCAACTACAACTGGACACCGGAGTAGATCTGCTGCTTATCAGTGAGCAATACCGGGATAAGGAATGCACCGGGTGGTACAGGGACACACTCGGCACTGCAGCTACATGGATCCCGGACACGAACACAGTCATCGTCGACAACCACGGAGCCCGAAACGGATACGTTTGGGTAAAGTGCGGCACCATCACCTACGTGAGCTGCTATCTCACGCCCAACGAGCCGACAGCGGATTTTCAGGACAAGCTCGACAACCTGGAAGACGACCTTCGAGAAATGGCAGGGTCCATTATTCTAGGAGGAGACGTGAATGCCAAAGCCGTGGAATGGGGTATGGAATACACCGATTCTCGAGGGAGGTGTATACTGGACATGGCGGCCAGACTCGGACCCAGCGTGGTAAATGTCGGAGACACAACCACGCTCAGGAGACCAGGCTACGGAGAGACGATACCGGACATCACATTGGCCTCGGAGGACATTGTGCGGGACATCGTGGACTGGCGAGTCATGGAGGATTACACCGGAAGTGACCACCAATACATAAGCTACAACGTGACGAGGCAGCAGCCGATCAGGCGAAATCCTGCTCAGTCCGGTCCTTGATGGAAGCGAAGCTGCATGAAGACGCCCTGGCTCATGCAATCGCTCGGGGAAAGGATGCCGTCATGGAATGTACCGGTTCAGCGACGCCTCTATGCCGCGGAGAAGGAAACACAATAGAAGATCTGCGTATTGGTGGAACGACGAGATCGCGACCCTCTGGAAAACATGTTTACAGCTTAGGCGGAGAATAACCAGAGTGAGACGACGAGATCCGAACGCGGCAGAACTAGTGTCCGAGGACTTTAGGAACGCCAAGAGAGATCTCAAGAACGCCATCTACAGGAGCAAGAAACGTAAGTGGGAGGAGCTGCGGCAGGACGTTGACAACGACCCATGGGGCCTTGGGTACAAGATCGTCATGCAGAAGCTTACGACGAAGACGGCGACTCCAGTCCTCGAACGAGATCGTATGCGGTACATCGTTGATACGTTGTTCCCTACCCATCCGGAGAGAACTGCGGAAATGGAGGACGAGCTACTAAACGACATCCCGCTTTTTAGCGGAGATGAACTTTCAACAACAGCGGCGAACTCCCTGCAAAACCGCAAGGCACCTGGACCCGACGGAATTCCGACGGAAGCTCTCAAGATTGTGGCGCGCCTAGATCTGCTTCTGAACATGTACAACCACTGTTTGACAGAAGGAGCGTTCTGCAAGAGATGGAAGGTACAGCGACTAGTGCTGATAAGCAAAGGCAAGGGCGACCCGACCACGACATCGGCATACAGACCGCTATGTATGCTGGACACGGCTGCAAAGCTACAAGAAAGGCTGCTGAAAACACGACTGGAGAGCAGCATAGACGACGTGGGAGGCCTGTCCGGGGCTTCAGGAAGGGACACTCCACCGTCGGCGCCGTAGCGCAGGTAGTGGAAACCTTCGAGGCCGCTCAACGGGGAAATCATTACTCGAGACCCGTGATGATGCTCGTCACATTGGACGTAAGAAACGCTTTCAACTCGGCGAGATGGGACGTCATGTTGAACGCCTTGCAGAAGACGTTCGACACGCCATCCTATTTACTTAGGATGATACGCAGCTACCTTAGCGACAGGAAGCTGGTCTACGACACCGCAGGCGGGCCGTGCACGAAGAAGATAACAGCGGGAGCGACGCAGGGTTCCATACTCGGCCCCGACTTATATGGAATGTGTCCAACGACGGGATCCTCCGAATGGAGCTGCCGCAAGATGCGTATCTGATAGGATACGCAGACGACGTAGCGGCAGTCATCCTAGCGCGTGACGAGGCGGATGCCCAGAGAAGGCTCAACCAGGTCATGAGAAGAGTCACCACATGGATGGACGAACACGGCCTGACCCTGGCAACGGAGAAGACCGAGGTCGTTCTACTGACCAGGAGAAGAATCCCTAGGGAGATCGAGATGACGGTGGATACGGAAGTCATAACCACTACAACTTCCGTGAAGTACCTCGGACTGCGGCTCGACAGCAAGATGACCTTTTGGCAACAGATTCAGTCGTCGAGCGATAAGGCCGCTAAGGTAACGACGATGTTGAGCCGACTAATGGCCAACGTAGGAGGACCGACGGCGAGTAAATGCCGGCTGCTAATGACCGTCACCAATTCCATACTGTTGTATGGAAGCGAGATCTGAGCTGACGCCTTACAACAGGACAAGTACAGAAAGCGGATGGCTTCAGTACAGCGACGGGGAGCACTCAGGATCGCCAGCGCATACCGTACGGTTTCCGAACCGGTGGTGCTCGTGATCGCAGGAGTAACCCCGATAGACTTACTGGCTCAAGAAAAGAAGAGAGTCTACGAGAAACGACGAGACGTCGGTGCACGACAAGCAAGAGCGGACGCTAAAGCGCTCACACGACAATGTTGGCAAGAGCGCTGACACGAGAGGACGGTGGACGGCCAGACTCATCTGCAACATCACGGAGTGGATGGACCGAGACCACGGCGAGGTAAATTACTACCTCACCCAGTTTTTTAGCGGACACGGGTATTTCAACGCATACCTGGCTCAAATGGGTATAGCAGAGAACGCGACATGCCAGTATCACGACTCTGCGGAAGATGATGCTCACCACAGCTTCTTCGGATGCGAGAGGTGGAGTGACTACAGGGACGCTCTACAAGACGAAGTAGGACCTCTAACGCCGGATAACGTCGTGCAAACGATGCTGTCCGGACACAACCGCTGACAGAAGATTGCCACGTTCGTCGAGAAGGTGCTGAAGGAGAAGAAGAGAGAGACGCAAGCAATGGAGGCAGCCGACCGAGGCTAACTACGAAGTGCCATCCTGAAGTAATGCGACCAGCGGTTTCGGGATGGATTCTACACCTGACAAAGTGAGGTTTTTTAGCGGGTGCGAGCCCCACACACCGGGGACGTGTCTCGTCCCTGATGGTGCGTTTAGGCATTTTTCCTCACTTAAAAAAAAAAGATATTTAATGTATACGATAGTAATAAAATAAGATACAATTGTCAAATGTTAAACAGAAAATTAAATAACTGTTAAAAACTTTGGCTGTCATTTAAAATTATAGTATATAAAATACTCGAGCACGGGTGTAGTACAAGCTAGCCAGTTAAGATACCTTTTCAAGGTGAAAACTAATGTTTACAAGTGAGGAACAAATATAGTACCTATATTAAAGTATGAGAGGATAATAGGGTCATTAAAACACGCGCGATTTTGAAATATAGGAAGTAAACAAGTCACCTTTTTACTTAAAAGTACCGTAAAACGAGGTGACTTTGACACCCAGGCGACTTTCTGACAGCATAACACTCCTCCTTAGTCACTCTTACATCTCTGTTTATTATGTTATTGTAGCAATCTCTCGCACACGTATCGGTAAACGGTTGAAGCAGTGGCACGTATAATGTCTCGCGGTCATTCTGCTGTTTTTTTACAACTCACATATTTTTTAAGGTAGATAAGCAATTTTTACTTTATCAGAAAGTTGCAATACTTTGTCTTCTATAACTTGAACCGTTTGTTTTATCTATTTTTGCATATGATAATGATATAGTATGATCCATTAAGAAGCAGTAAGTGCTATCACCTCTCTATTCTTCTTAAAAATAAAGTACTTATGCTCTACGAAATGAAATGTTAACGAATATCGAGGTGAGATTGTGACACTTTTTGGTACTAATACGGTTAATACGGGGGGAGATTTTTTAGTGTAAATATTCGGTGCATATTTTAGAAATGCCACGGAAGTATAAGGGGCTATCGCGGCGTCGGCCCTACAAAAACTATGCATCTAAATCATTAGAAAAAGATTTAAGTGAAGTTAGAAAAAAAAGTAACCCTCCGAGAAGCGCAAGAAAAAGAAGATACTTAGAAGTAATAAAGATCTGTCATATCTGCTTCATAATTTCGATTTTGCTCAGGTATGGAATACATCGCAATACCTTGATTTAAATTACGTTGTTTTCTTACATGCATTTTCTATAAATAAATTGTGCCAAAACGATAATTTTTATTGTTTGGGTTGACTTTGTGACATATTGATGATTCAGTTAGGAGGTGATTTTGTGACAAATTTGGAGCCTGGCATACATTTACGTGGTTATAATGTTCCAAAATCTCCTCACAGAAAGGTGACATTGTGTTCTACTGAAAAATCAATGCTGTCACAAAGTCACCCCGAGCGATGGGGTGAATGTGTGATAAGTATACATAAAAATTCTGGCTAAATCACTATTGTTTTTTGTTTCACATCGTTATTGTTTAGTAGCTAAATGATGTTACTGCTTCGTATTATTTACTCGACCTTCCAGCTATAAAACTAGAACTGAAAATAGTTATTTGTATATCAAGGCCGCGAAAACACACTTTAACGTACGCAGAGAGAAATTGTCGCCGAGGCCGCTTGCGGCCGAGGCAGGACAATCTCGAGTACGTTAAAGGATTTCGCGGACGAGATATACACAACATTTTTTGGGCAACCGTGCAAATCGTTCCAAAATCGTTCAAACTGTTTTATATAAATTTACACACATCGGAATATTTTTATTGCCAATTTCAAAGTGACTTACTTTATATGCGTTGCCATAGAAATGACACGACTAGAATAAAATACAAATACTTAATAGTTGTCAAAATAAGTCGTAAAATGTCAGAAACTTCTGAAAGTGATAATATTTCTATATCTGGAACTCCTCCGGATATAAAAAGTGCTGCCAATTTCGCAGTTTCTAACTTAATACCCGAAAGATCGAAGAGGCAATACGAAAAATGTTACAACGATTTTAAGGTCTGGCTAAGAAGGTCAAAACTGTGAGCGAAAACGTGCTATTGGCATATTTTATGCAAAAATCGGCTGCCCTAAAAAGTTCCAGCTTATGGAGTTTGTACTCCATGCTTAAAAGCATGCTGAATATAAAGGAACAGATTGATATAAGGACATTTTTAAAATTAATTCCTTTTTTGAAGAAAAAAGCAGTAGGCTATAAAGCCAAAAAGTCTAAAGTGTTAACAATGGAGCAGATTAAATTATTTTTGGAAAATGCTGAGGATGAAAAGTATTTACTGTGGAAGGTACAAAGATATAAACAAGTTCTCTTATAAATTGCTTAATTTACTATTAGTTTTACAGGTAGTTTTAATTATGGGCGTATCAGGTGCCATGAGACGTGACGAGTTAACAAAAATAACCGTTGACAACATTCAAGACACCAGCAATATTCTTATAATTACTGTTCCTGATACAAAGACGGACATAAACCGCACTTTTACAATCACAAATCCAGAATACATAAGACTTTATCACAAATATATTGCTCTTCGTCCGAAATATGTTACCTGTCATAGGCTGTTTTTGAGATACAAGCAAGGAAGATGCTATGCATAAGTTATTGGGGTACATAGCATAGGGAAAATACCGTGTTTGATAGCAAATTATTTGGGGTTGCCGAACAGTGAGCAATATACAGGCCATTGTTTTAGGAGGAGCTCTGCTACTCTCCTTGCTAACAGTGGTGCTACAATATCAGTTCTTAAGCGCCACGGTGGCTGGAAATCTGCTACTGTGGCCGAATCGTATGTTGAAGATTCTATAGAAAATAAAAATAAAATTGCTAATTCAATATCCGGTACTTCATCACAATGTATTTACAATCATAATGAAATCACTGCTACGGTTTCAAATTATAATTCAAATAAAAATTTAGATTTTACTGCTTCTGGTGTAAATATTACTAATAATACAAATTGCACAATTAATATTAATATGTATCCGAAAGGTTTGTAATAAATACACAAAATACTCTGTTTTATTGACAATAAATGATGAAATATGTCAAATATGTGTTAATTTGTTTATTTACTTTTACGGCCGCTGCTATGGGCAGCGTCCGCGAAATTGCAATGCATTGGTTTCAATTCTCTGGAGGGACGGCGACATTTTTTCAGAGAGTTTAAATCCGGATCGACTTACCATTCGCTGTTGAGAGCAAAGTGATTAATAGCGCAGCATTATAAAAGGCGATTTGAGGCCACTTGAACACAAGTTACACATACAAAACTACTACACCGAGAGATTTACAGTGATAGCCATACAAGCGATAACGCTTACGGAGTCGCTGCAACTAAGCTCCCACCACACATATAAAAAAAGTAAGGTTCTGATGCACTAGATTGACTAGATACATAATCATAAACTATATTGAGTGCATTATTGCTGTATATATTTTCGCATCTTAAAATACATATCTATGTAGTATGTGGGTAGATACAACAGAAACAACAAAAGAAAAATAACAAATATATTATTAGTTTGTGAAAGTTAGTACCTGTTTATTTTAATGATGCAAAATTGACTTTTGTAAAAATATATGGTTGTACTTGTCCGCACAAACTTCTCCAAATTTACCCACTTTCCCGTATTTAAATTTCGATTTTTTTTTATTTTACCGTATAATAACACATATAAATATGTATACACTAATGGTATGATTTAAGTATGCCAATAATAGTAGGAATGTTGAGTGGATGTAAGGTAAATACTTATATAATATTCATATATCTGAGTTTAAGAATTTATTAATATATTTTATAGATAATATTTTATGTATTACGACACATACCTAATAATTATAACTAAATAATTTGAATTAATTTTATACATATACAATTAAGTCGCTTAATTTATCACAAAAATAACAAAAATTCGATAACAAACTCCACAAATATTTTATTAAAGTAATTGTTTCTTAATATTATAACAATTTTGTCATTATTTTGGGTATATTTTTTCGTACAACTCAAAAAACATTGAAACCAAAATATACTATCAACATGCAATGTCAATTAAAAATTTAATAAATGACTAATTTGTAATATCTTTTCTTATAAATTTAAATCACTAATCACAACATACCATAATTTTACGCATTCCAATTACACTACTCGTTGTCACTAGAACTATCTGATAAAATAATTATTGTTTGAAATTGTGTATTCCCATGCACAATATTATTAGTATAATCCAGACTTCCATTTGTTATAGAAATTACGTTGGGAAGACTCTCTCCGATATTCTCATTGGGTAATGTTGATATATTACTATTTCTGTGAATAATCTCAAAAAGTAGATTTACTGGAGTAGAAATCTCAATTTCATCTTGATCTTCATCTAAATCTACTTCTTCAGTATTTCTATCTTTTATATTGGAAGTTTCTACTTCAATCAAATTTTCGTTAGTTGTAATATTTTCATTGGCATTTATTATTTCAAATAGTAAAGGTTCAGGTTTATTTTCATCTTCTGGTGTTTCTTCTTGATGAGAATTTGGTGTAGCAAGAACATTGCTACCATTAATAACAATCACATGTGATTCATTAACAGTAAAATTTCCATGTAATTCTTGCAATAGAGGATCATCTGGAGCCAATGTATAAATTGGGATATTCCATGCGGGCGGACGACTGAGGTCTTCATAAACGAAATTCGAAAGCTGGGATTGTACTTTTTGCGCTAGAAATTCAACAATTGGCGGAAATTTACTCACAGTACCGTTTTGATAGTTATTTAAAAACAACTTATTAATAACTGGCCTCGTCACATTGTTTTTAGCAAAGTTCACTAACTTCCCAAACACGTTTTCACAATTTATACATTTCGAATTGAAACAGTAAAGGAAGATGATCGCGAAGAACACGTTTGAATGTACTTTACTCATGGCACTTGATTGCAGTGAGGTAGTTTCTTTCGTGGATGTGAGACAAATAAGGATTTTAGTATGTAAGTAAAAAAGTATTACGGACTTTCTACATGAATGTAGATCGGTGAGTGTTTCAGTTTGCGGGAGTAAGAGTAATAAATTTGCTAGTTTGGTACAGATAATGCAAACGAATTTATTTTATAAAATTTGTCATCTCTTTATGTTTTCTTTGATGTTATTGCTAAATTAATTGTATATGTATTATAAACGTTGGCATTTTATAAAAAGAAACAGAAATATTTTGGCCGTAAGTGGAATTAAGTAGTATAGTAGTACCATAATACATACATATACAGGCTAACTATTTGAACTACGAACGCCTATTAATAGGAGAGGGTGGTGGGGGTTAAAATTAAATGTATCCAGTTTAGTCGTTTAGTATTGTCAACTTATTATATGACAGGAATGTCAGAGGTTATATCAAATACTTTACCGAACCATCAAACTATCCTAATACACAATTAATTAAAAAGTGCAAATTATAAAGTGGTTTTATAATTTGCCATAGTATTTGATACAAGCATCGCAGTTGACAATTCTAAAATAGATACATTTAATTTTACCTCCCACTACCTTCTCCTATCAATAGGCTTTCGTACTTCATGTTGTTATCCTGTATGTATGTGTAAGTACTACTTTTTTTGATATCTTTTCCACCCAGATTGATTATTGATGTTTTCCAATCACACCTATAATTATATCAACCGCAGTAAACGGACAAATTACACCTGGAGCTAATCTGATACTTAAAATTCAGATAGTGAAGAAGCTGGCAGTATGGACAGAAAAACGTCAGTGCATGTCACATACGGGAAAACGCAGAAAAGGTTTCAAGCTTTGATTCACAATTACAGGAATGAATGACTTCATGGCTACTTTCTCACAAATGCATTTTTAATTGAATTTTTTTATGTTAAAATGACTTCCCAAGTGACTTAAAAAGTATAAACACATGATTGGCGATGAAATTTGCAGCAAAATAATGTTGGGTGTCTCTATACCTAAATATGTACCTATAAAATAGGTTTCCAAATGTTTTCAAAAAGGTAGAAAATTTTGTTTTAGACATTCTCAGCATTCTGTTTGCTGTTGCAATGCCAAAACGCTTGTTATCAAATGAACAATATCTTAATAATTATACACAAATAAAAAATACTTAATGCATTCATTATACAGTGTCAGGCAAATGTGTGGGCACACCAGATTTCTGGCAAAATTATGGGTTCTATTAAAAAGTAACCTTAATAAAGATTTTTGTAGTATTTTTATTCTTATCTATAGTATCACATACTCTGATTTTCTACAACTTGCATGGTTTTGAGATATGACGTCATCGATAGTTTTTTTAATGGATCATCCTGTATATTTTACAGTTTCACATAGACACATTTTCAACAATTACAATGATATACAGTTTATATCTGATAACATATCGGAAAAGGTTAGCAATAAGAAAATATTGAAAATAAGACAATTCATAATAAATGTTCAAACTGATGACCTTCAGCAGCCTGAGGTATCCTAGTCTATCAACGAACGACCTTAATGACTTCTGAATCACGTCTTATGCTATCTCTTGAAAGACCATTCTCGTTCGATCTTCCAACTCTTCGAGCGACTAATGTATAGTCATATAGACATCATCCGATGAGGATTTCGATTACTCCAGTAGCGACAGTTATGTCGATTTACATGTCCATGTAGGAAAATTGACGCTTCGTTGGAGAATAAAATATTATAATGAATTATCATTTATAGCAGTTCTACGTCGACCGACTTGTGGGAAATTTTGAACCCTTCCCGTTGCATTAAACTTTCGTGACACCTTAGACACTGTCGATTTTGAAATATTTCTTTCAACAAATTAATTCTTATATAAAATAAAAATACTAATATTTTTTATCAGATGTTTTTGACAAAACTATGTTTATAGCCAAGTATTTCAAATCACACACCAATCAAGCCATATATCATTGTAATTCTTGAAAATGTGTCTATCCAAAAATGTTAAAATATACAGGATGATCCATTAAAAAGAAACTACCGATGACGTTATATTTCGAAACAAGTGCAAGTTGTAGAAAATCACAGTATGTGATAGAGTAGAATAAAAATACTACAAACGAAATACGTCAAAAATTATTGTCCTTTTAAATTATAATTATAAGATCAAACAATAAAATTTTTACGGGTTTTTTCGGTCCTTTAATAATAAAATCTTTATTTTCGATATTTCATCACAATTCTGACATCTTCAGGAAATTATATTAATTAAAAAGAATTTAGATTAACGTCTAGTTTGAAGTAATTCAATATTTTGAATTACGCTATAGTTTGAAGTACTTAATTCAAAATTTTGAATTACTTCAAACTACATAGGCGTTAATCTAAATTATTTTTAATTAATATAATTTCCTGAAGAAGTCACAGAATTGTGACGAAATATCGAAAATAAAGATTTTATTATTAAAGGATCGGAAAACCCGTAAAAATTTTATTGTTTACCAAAAAATCGGTCAAAAAACAACATCAATAATTAAGATCTTGCCTTAAAGTGTGTTTTATAATATTATACAGGGTGTGTCACGATTATTCCCACTCGGTCTCCGGTGTCTAAACGCTAAAAGATATGAGTTTCAAATTTTAGTCAAATATGTAGGACGATAAGGAGCACATTTTAAAATTATTTGCAAGTATAGAGGGTGATTAAAAAAGTACAGAATATCAAAGTTAGGTTATTTTTAATGGAACACCCTATATTGTATACCATTTTTGGGTTCTACGTCATAAATAAGGATAACTTTCTTCATAGTTCCCTATATCTATCTGCTACCAATTTCGAGAAAATTTGATTTTTATGAAAATGTCGGCTTTCGCAAAAAAATTAAAAACAAGAAAACTATATGACTTAGACGATTTACATTTGTAAGAAGTTATTTTGACAAAGCGTACTTTCAGTAAACCGGTAGAGTATTTTGATATTGGCTACATGACATTAAGCAAAACAATTTATACTTTATATTTTTTCAACCATCAATAACTCTTGTAGGTTAAATGGAACACTCCATCCTATGTGAAAGCACATTAAACCCCCTACCAAAAACTATAAAGATGTCTATATCTAAATTTAACTATTAAAATGTTTTTAATGAAATCCTTAAAAAATGCTCTAAAGCTGATGCTTTTTCTTATCTAAATAGGCCATGCTTTCTAATTATTTGTGTGTGGATAATTATATTCCTTGTAAGATGTATTCTAATGATAAATAAAGCTGGAAATTATGTTGAAGTAATTTGAATATCCAATTAATACTTAATAATTACAGAGTAAGATAAAGTTCAAATGAATCATTCAAGTAATTCACTATTAATCAAGTATTTGAATATTGTTTGAATCGAATGAATATTTGACTATTCGAATATCAAAATGTCGAAAACTCACCTCTTAGTTTATAATATATTGATATATTGCACGTTGGTAAGTTATGGTATTAGAACTGAAAATAAAATAATTAAGTAACAGATATCATAAACAAATTAATAAAATTGCAAATATGTTAGACAAAAAAAAAGTAAATAAGATATAAAATTGTCAACCACATTCAAATTTAACATATTCGATTGAAATGAATTTAATAAGTTCTTCTCCAAAAAATGTTTGCTCTTCTAAATGTTCGTTTGAATTGAATAAATACAAATAGATTATTATCTAATGAACAAGATTACAGTGTTCACATTGATTGACCATCTTATGCAATGTTATAGGCAAAAGAAGAGTGATTGATTGAAATACATTTTTTTGCTAACATTAAATATTTATAATACAGATAAAAATCGGTAACGCCAACAGCACAACGCTTAATTAATTCATATATACAGGACACATGTTTCAGGGGCTAATAGGCAGATTTTTATTTGTATTATACAAGACCACAGGCTTTGAAATAATTGTTTGTTTGTTTTATTTTTCATCTACTAAACGTAATAATAATTGTTTACAGTATACCATTTATACGTAGGAATTAATGATAGTCGCAACTAGATCAACATATGCTAATTTTAAAGCAGCACGGCCCAGATGAAAAAAACATCGGTTTTATGAGGTTTTTAGAGAATATTGTTAATAACATTTTATTCGTTAAATATAGATATAGACGTCTTTATAGTTTTTGGTAGGGGGTTTAATGTGCTTTCACGTACGATGGATAAATACAGGGTGTTCCATTTAACTTAAAAGAGTTATTGATAGTAGAAAAAATATAAAGTATACCGGTTAACTGAAAGTACGCTTTGTCAAAATAACTTCTTACAAATGTAAATCCGCCAAGTCATACAGTTTTCTTGTTTTTCATTTTTTCAGGAAAGTCGACATTTTCATAAAAATCAAATTTTCTTGAAATTGGCAACAGATAGGTATAGGAAACTATGAACAAAGTTATCCTAATTTATGACGTAGAATCCAAAAATGGTATACAATATAGGGTGCTCCGTTAAAAATAACCTAACTTTGATATGCTGTACTTTTTTGAATCACCCCGTATTCTTGCAAATAAATTTAAAATGTGCTCCTTATCGTCCTACATATTTGACTAAAATTTGAAACTCATATCTTTTAGCGTTTACTCATAAGAGACCGAGGGAATAGTCGTGACTCACCTTGTATAGTTTAAGAAAGCTAATGAAAAGCTTAATTAATTAATCAAAAATCTTTTTGTAAATAAGTCACTTGATAAAAATGCCCGCCGAAAAATAATTTTATGTATATATTTATGTATTATACGGCTTGATAAACATTAATACTAAACTTATGTAACGTAGGTCACAAGCCCATTAACGTGAACTAATTTCAATGAGTGCATTGTCAACAATACGGACCCTTCCGCATTATTCAAGCAAGGCAAAAGAACCGAGTAAGTAGGTGATGAGGTTAAAAAACGCTAAATTAGATTTCACCGTTACTTACTTGAATTAGACAGTAATAAAATTGTCTTGCTGTACTCGAATGTCATGTCAATCCAAGCGCGTAAGGCTCGTAAATCAGATTTCGTAACAACACCGGGTTCCGTTTTTGTGTTAACGGCTTAAAGATGAAATTTCATAGTCGATGTATGCCGCTGGGGTTTCTCGATATCTTTAATAATATATTTCGATGATGGTGGGCATGAATCAAGAAACTCAATTTCTTTTGAAAATTAGTTTTTTTTTTCTGAGCGCGTGTGATGTGTTAATATGTTATCTATACAGCCATTGGCGGAATATGAAGTACTTGTATAGCTATCCTGAATTGTGTGGAACATATAAGGACCGCTATTAAACAACGGTTGCAATTCCGCAATGTCCGGCTTCCTTACTGCCGCGAAAGAAGATAGTATTGTTTCAGGCGTTTGAATCTACGAATTACATCTAAAGGTTTTTACAATGAAGATAATTCTCATTACCGCTTGCTTCTTAAATGTTATTACTTGTGCACCGGTTATGAATATTATACCAGTTCCTGTTCCAGTTTATCCAATGGGGTAAGTTTAATTCATTCGCCATCACTATCATTTCAGTGAAATGTTTCGTGGTCATTTTAAAAATACAACAAAAACTAAAATCTGAATTTACAGTTAATACGTTAAATTATTTATAAAACATTATTATTTTGACAAGTTTGTTACTTTTCATAATTTGAATTTCCCTTATCTCAGATTGGCATAAAATGAAGTAATTTACAAATATTTTCAACGTGCTCTGGACAAAGTTTGTTTTCTAAAGTGAAAAGTGAGTAAATGGTAATTTGAAATAATATCGATAGATTATTTTAAACCAAGTATTACCAATACAACAAATTTAATACATAAACAATATCTAACTTATACTGCAATAGTGCAACTTAAAGTGCAATATTGCTTTACCATCTACCGAAGAAACCCCAACTTATTGTACACCTGTTAAAAAGTTGAGAGTTAATGTATAAAGCTTACTATTTTTTTCATAGAACACAATTTTGTTTTATTAAGTTAACAATAGTGAAAAATACGTATTTTTTTATTTAATTTGAAAATAAAGCAATCTATTCCTCATTTTGTCTCAGTTTCATTGCGAAGCTACAGAAATAAGACTGTAATAGTAACAGATTCCAAAAGCGTTCTTCTAGTTTTACAAAATAGTCGTATGGATCTAGATTTAATTTGACAAATTAACGAGTTAAGTGTGTAAATTAATTAGTAGTGAGTTTTGCGTGGACCTTGTTTGGATTTGGAATCATCATAGCCTTACAGGAAACTGGTTGGCCGATAGGTTAGCAAACTTTGGTAGAAATACTGCTGTTTCGTCTATAAAAGTGAATCGGAGTAGCTTTTTCTGAACTTTTGAAAAAGAACTTTGGCAGGAATGACAAGTTTTGGTGAGAAACACAACCACTACTAACTATAACTATCTTCGTAAGCCACATATACTTTGGTATGTTTCGGTTGGTTTTCGTAACGTCAGGGTCATACGCAAAAAGCATAAAAAGTTAGTCGCCAAAACTCACTTATAATTCTCATGGCATTTAGAGCAGATGTACTAGGAGAAAAAGCATAACAAGATTATTTCACCTCCCTACCATTTCATTGCTACATTCAATAGTTATAATAATAATAATAATAATAATAATAATAATAATAATAATAATAATATAATATATTTGTCATAAAAATCCATAAGGATAGCGACAATTGTCAAAGAAAAGGAACATTACAATTTCACACTTACCCTATCTACTATAAAATCTACGGTCTAAAAGAAACACCAAACTAACTAAACAAACTAAACGAACAATATAGAAGTTACACGGAAACACAATATGCAAAAGTACCTTAGTTCAAATTAGGATAATGATAATAATGCAAGATACACTACAGACACTACGATAGATGAGAACAGGCCCAAGCATATCCACCCACTCAACTGTTAATATACTCGTCAAAACTATAAAATGCATTACTAACCAGGTACTCGTAAACAGCTTTCTGGAATTTTTTACTGTCGCCGATACTTCTGATTGCACCAGGAAGTGCATTATATGCTATAATAGACTTATAGTATGCGCCTTTCTCATAGAGCGCTAATTTATGTTTCGGAATTGATAGCATATTAGCATTTCTGGTCAGCATAGCACTGGAGACGTCGACGTTGCACCTGTATAGACTCCTATTTCCATTATAAAACACTATTAATTTGTATATATATAAACATGGTAATGGTAATATATTAAGCTCCTGAAATAATGGTCTGCATGGAGTTCTGTTTGCCACGTTCAGGATGCATCTTATAATTCTCTTTTGGGCGATAAAAATTTTATAGAAGAAGCTAGACGATCCCCAAAATATTAGACCATAAGACAGTCTTGATTGAACATGACTGAAGTAGAACATCCTTAAAACATCGATCGAAACAGACGCCCGTACTCTATAAACCGCGTAGAAGTACTTATTCAATTCAGAACGCAGATGATCAACTTGAGACTCCCATCTAAGTTTGTCGTCCACAGTTAAACCAAGGAATTTTATCTTATTTGTTTGTTCAACTGTATTGGCACCAGCCTTTATTTCCACTGGACACCCACTCCTGGAAGTAAACGCGACTACTTTAGTCTTCTCTATATTTAACTTTAGGCTGTTAAGTGTACACCACTCCGTCATTTTTTCAAATATAGAAGAACCAATGTTTGATAGTTCAGCACATGATTCAGCCTTAACTATACAAGTGGTGTCGTCGGCATACTGAAAGATTCCCTTTTCATTTATAAAACTACTGAGATCGTTTACATACAATACAAATATCAACGGACCCAGAATTGAGCCTTGAGGAACTCCTTGGGAAACTATATTAGGAGGGGAATAAACATAGGACCTAGTATCATTTACAGAAGTGGACATACAGACTCGGTGAGTTCGTTTCGTTAGATAAGATTTGATCAAATCTAGAGAAGTACCACGCACGCCATACCTATACAACTTATCATATAGAACTTGATGATCAATGGTATCGAAAGCCTTACTGAAATCGAAGTAAATACCACAAACTGCTTTCCCTTTATCAAGTGAAAGCAAGACATCCTCTAGACAGTCAAACGATGCTTTCTCGCAGGACCTACCGGGTAAAAACCCGTATTGGGTTGGTTTCAGAAGTTTATTCCTAGTAAAGAAATCATATATTCGTTTGTAGATGACTTTCTCGAAGATTTTCGAAAACGATGGTAAGATAGAAATTGGTCTATAGTTATCAATAGCAGTCTTATCACCTTTTTTATATATCGGGACAATTTTAGCATGTTTCAGAGCATCTGGAAAAACACCTTCAGACATCATGGAATTAGCAATATCTGCTACGGGTTGAGCAATATATGCACTAACCTTTTTAATAATTGCTGTTGGGATATTATCCAATCCAAACGAAGATTTTGATGCAATTTCATCGAGAATTTTGCAGATTTCATCTGCCGTTGCTGGACTTAAGTATAGACTTATAGGAGAACTAGGCATATGTGCAAAAGAAATATTTTGATTTGTGCTCAGGTGTGAAGTTATGGTAAAGTGATCGCTGAATATGCGGCACAATTTAGAGGGATCTCGAATGTCAACACCATTTTCCCTCAACTCTATCCTAATGTCATTACTTTTATTTTTGCTGGAAATATCACTATTTATTACATTCCAAATTGATTTAGACATATTTGATGAATTTAAGATTTTGTTGCTATTATATGATGTTTTGTGATCATTTATAAGAGAGTGAACCTCACGTTTCCTGGCTTTGTAATACTCATAAAGTCTTTCATCATTAGTAGCTTTAGATAGACGGTAAAGATCTGAGAGGCCATTAGTAAGATTCTTAACGTAGTGGTCGATCCAATTAATTTTGGTTCCGCTGATTTCTTTTACTTTCTTCGGTGAAAAGTGTTTTTCAAAGTAATGACTGAATATACTATAGAATGAATTATATTTGCTATTGGTGCCAGTACACTCATAAACATCAAGCCATAGTTCATTCTGCATGTCTGAAATGAAGTGAAACAAAGCATCGTCATTGTATATACGTTTATTTATGTAATATGTTTGATTCAATGATGGCAAATCAAAGCTTACAAGAATGCCTCTATGGTCAGAAAATGTGCAATCAATTACAGATGTGGTAAGCTGGTCAATCTCATAATTAGTGATGACGTTATCAATACATCTATTATTTCTCGTATTACATCATACTATGTGTTCTAGATTAAACAACTGGCAAATATCCTTTACAAGATGACCCCTACCACAGTTATTCACAAATTCTACATTAAAATCCCCGCACAAAAAGATATTGTCATAGACTGAACACACCGCATTCAGAATGTCAAACAATACCTCAATAAAAGTCTCAATGTTTGCATCCGGCGACCTATATAAACCAATGACTAAGCACCTCAAACCGCTTGTTCTGAAGCTTGAGCAGCAAAACTCAGCCTCCCTCTCAGTGCATTCAATATTCAGATCAACACGACTCATCTCAAAACCAGCACGAGCATACAGGGCAACGCCACCACCCCGCATCGTATACCTACAAAAACTGCTTACCAAATTATAGTTGGTCAACTTAGATATACTGATCTCATCCATCGCAAGCCAATGTTCAGTTAGACATAAAATATCCGGTTGTTCATCATTCAGGTAAATACTAATATCATCAAATTTATTGCGCAAACTTTGTATATTCATATAATAGAGCTTTAGTGGTTTTTTGTTAAGTTTTTTGTTTAGTTTTTGCACATCGACGTGTTTGGAAAATTTTTTCGGCAATCAACATTGTCATCTAACGCTATATAAACCAGATTTCTTATATTTACGGACCGAGGAGTGGTCTCCCCACCAACACCACACCAATATATGATATTGTAAACATGTTCAAATAAAATGGACTTACCCACTGCGTTGATGTGGAAACCATCCCTCGCCCTACGGCCACTGCCCAACAACCTATTAGTCTCCACAAAACTAATATTCTGCGCAGATAAACCCTGTATTATATTATACAACCTACAATTATATTCATATATTAGATTATTAAGAACAGCTCGACCATTCCAGTAAGGAATACTTAAGAATATAACATTTGTTTTAACTAATTTTATAAACACTTGTTCCACGAAATCGTTCTTAAACAGTTCTCCCTTGAGTACATCATTAGATCCTGCCTGGATGACAACAAAATCCTCCTGGGTAAAATCTCTAGTCAAATTATCGATGTCACTGATAACGTCCCTGAAAGTCGCATTCGGCTTACAAATTGCCTGAGCGGTGTATACAGACATATCCATCGCACCGTGCAGTATTTTTGCCGAACTACGAACATGACTATCTCCCAAAATGAGTATTTTTTTACGATGTTGTCGACTAGAGGTACTTCCGAAGGTCTCATTTTGCCAATCCTCTATGTGGGGTGGCGTGTGTTCATGCATTTGTGTATATTCCTGGTTATTGTCCTGATGAGTTCCTTTGTGATGATTCAGGACCTTAGACGAATTTAGGATTTTACTACTTATTTCGGGATGGGCGGATCTCGCATGACTCGTTCTAGTGGGTGCCTCGCTCTTCGAAGCTCGCAAGGATACTTCACCATCTGTTGTTTGGGTTTGTGTGTCCTTCACTGTTTTATTTTCGATTTTTTGAATGAGGCCGTTGATCTGTTTCTGCAAGTTTTGGATAGTTTCAGTCTGGTAATTATACTTGGTTTTATAAAACTCCAATTTCTCTTTCTTTTCATCAAGTTTATCATTGAGTTCTTTGATATCATGATGGGCTGCGGCTAATTTGTTCCTTAGTTCCAATATAATATCTTTTTCTTCATTTATTTCGGCGTCGGCACAGTTATGCGTAATCGATATATAACTAGTGTTATTCCTAGTGTTATCACATTTCGGAATTTCTTCTTGATGTTTTCGGGTTTTTAACGTAGTAGAACGCGTGTTCATAATTTTGAGTATGACGGTATATTTTTAAAATTGAAATAGATTATTCCGGAAGAAATGTAACCAGTAACGTATGCGTATATAAGCATATGTATATGAATGTATGCAATTCACTTCGAGTTTTTCCTTGCACACGAAACAAGACACCAAGCAAAAAGACCTGTAGATCCGACGATTTGCCAATATATTACTGTGTTAAGGCTATTTGCACAGATGTATTGTTATACTAAAGCATGCTGATTACTATGATGTGTGATTCAATAAAGCACAATTTGACTCAAAGAATGATGTAAGTTTTACCTTAAAGTACGGATTACGTTCTTGGTAAAACTAGATTATTGGCGGTCACAAAAGCACAACGTACATCTCACAACTCTGATGATGACACAACACACAAGTTTAAAAATAGGTCACTGTAGTGTTAAGTCTTTCTTATTTAGAATTGGAGATATGGACTCCCCATTGTGCGATACTTGTGAAATTGTGGGAGATATCAATCAACATCTTTCTGCAGTGTAGGAGATTTAGAGAAGAAAATGCTCTGATTCGGAGGCTTATTCTTGTTGGTTTCTATCCACCATTAAAAATTAAGATCATTTTAGGTTCACTTGGTTCAGATTTTGCAAGTCAAAATAAAATTAAGTTGTAATTGAGGGTAAGTGTCAGAATTATGTACTTGTTGAAATGCTTACTACTCTAAATATTGAAGTGACGTTTTAATGAAAATTAAATGAATACTGTTATAAACTATAAGTAAAAGTACAAAAATAACTGTCACACGCTTGCGACGCGTAGTAGAAAAAATAAGGTTGAGGTTGGCATCCACGCTGAATTTAATTTTTTTTTATGCTAGCTTGTCTTACTTTTTAAAATTAAAAACTCGGCATGCTCGATCACTTTCTATCATTTGTGTCTGTAATTTAAAAAAATCTTGTATGAAAATTTAATTAACATCTAATAGTCTTGCCGATTCACATATACATTGAAGTCGTAAAGTATGGTATAACATTCATGAAATCGAAGATAATTGTTTTTCATAAAAATGCTCGAACACGTAGCAATTTTGTTTAAATGAACACAACAATACGACAGTAAATGGCTACTTTGCTCGATATTTGTTGAATTTCTGACATCAGCGATCTTGTTTTTATCGTCCTTGGAATACTTTTTTTCTATTTGACACAGAATTCCCTATTCGATAATTTTGCATAACTAACATGTTCTATTATGGAGACGATCCTCCCGCTTCCTCCGCTGCAGCTCGTGCAGTGGTCGGAGCGTATAGAGCAAAATGTAGTGAATGCGGAGGTTTCTCTGGTAAAAAAGGGAGATCACACTAGCAGCTTCACCTACATCAAACAATCGGCGCCACTGTCCGTGAGGTCGGATAAAATCTCATGTAAACATCTTCAAAAGAGAGACCACAAGTTCTCGTTCACAAATCGAGACGGGAATAATTATCCCGCTGGTTTGTGTATGCCTCTAAAACGCCAAACGGCACGGGAATTGGAATTTGGAGAGATGGAGAAACCGAGGGCGGGGCCTTCAACCTAGGGAGCTCCTCGTCCATCTTCCAAGCCGAAATAATTGCCAGACTGTCAGGTTGTCATTCCGAGGTAGTATTAGACTGCCATCGGATTCTCGTAAAACTGGCAGAACATCGCAGTAACACGCTGAGATAGGTGCCAAGTCACTCAGAGGCAATGAAATGGCTGACAAGCTAGCAAGAGGCGCGAGCGAACGACCCCTCGTAGGTCCAGAACCGACATGTGACAGTTCCTATGGCAGCATCAAAACCTTTGTTAGATCCGAACCCGTTGCTAGGTATTGCTCGTATTGGAATGCACCTGCCGGCACGAAACATTGTAAAACTTTCGGGATCCATCTGTATGAGAAAAGACTGGGGCAAGCAAGGTAGTCTTTATGAGCAGGGACAGGCTAAGGTTACTCACGGGAGTCTTAACTGGTAAGTAACTGGAAGTAAGCAAATTATCTCTGGACCAGGTTGTGGACTTCTTTGTCCGGGTGCAACCTGGTTAAGAGGACTAAAACGGTACGGGAGCACAATAGGTCTCCCTTATGGCCGAATTTGCCTTTACAGTTATCCCGCCCGTACAGCGGCAAAAAAACATTCTATTGAAAATATTTTTGTGAATTAAAAAGGAGAGAGGTTAACGAAGTCAGAAGTCATACACTTAACTTTTTATTGTTTTTACACTTTTTTATTTAAACTTTCTTAATGTAAATATTTTATTTCTGTCTTTACAGTTATCAACCTATCGCTTTGCCATATCAACAACCACCAAAAGTATTTTGGAACGGTATTGGCCAATGGATTTCTGGTTCCGATTGGTTTCCCATTGAAGTAAATGTTCCAGATGTAATTAATAATATCGTTAATGGAGTTTCTGGAATTGTTGGCAACAACGCCCAAAGAATACCAATCATCAATCGTATTACATCAGGTGTACAGCCTAGACCTCTACCTTATTACACAACATTTCCAATAGCAGTTGACCAAATCCCATATTCAGTGTATCCATAAATCTATTTATGGTTTATTTATTAAAACATATTTTCATATTTATTATAAATATAAATAAAGTCATCTGATAAATTTCGAAACGTAAAAATGTGCATTGTTATTCTTCTTCCTTCATTAATATAAGAAATATGAAGCACTGCACTTTATTTATAGTAATAAATAACAAATATAAATATTTCAAAAAAATTTTAAATTACTTAAACAAAGATTATATAAAAGTAAAATTCACAATAGTCTTTCATTAAAAACATATTGTGTTAATTATCATGCATGTACTTGATATCCAGATTGAGATGCACCGTCCAGGCTAGCGCCAGTCTTAACTTGGTGTTCAAAATTTGCTTTATTTTCACCATATAAATGCTCTAAAGATTCTCTTTTATGAGGACCTCCAGCACCTTGCTTCTGTACGATAATACCAACCGGATAATCGAAATTATAGAAGAATCCTCTAGGTGGCCCTTTCTCCTCTTCCGTTGGCTTATATTCCCATTCATTTCCGCCATGGTTTTGTGCGTAATTTTCTTGGTTACTCGAAGATTGTCCACCACAACAACCTTGATCATTATGCGATTGCCCAGACTGAGACTGATACCCAGATTGAGATCCTCCATATTGAAGACTTGGTTGATTTTGTTGACTGCCTGGCGTAGCATTTTGTCCATATTTTCCAGAACCAGTTGATTGACCTGCTAAATATGCTCCTTGTGGATTGTAGCCAGCATTAGGATTAGATGAAAATCCACCTTGTTGACCAGTTTGGTATCCACTTGTATATTCTGTTTTAGAACTTCCAGAACTAACTGGCTGTACTGGATATCCACCTTGACCATATTTGTAACCATTTTGCAATTCTCCTTGACCTCCAGTATAACCTTGTGAACCACTAACACCACTTTGGCTTGTATCTGAATTTATTTGACTTGTTGGATATCCGCCTTGACCTCCCTGTGCAAAACTTTGAGATCCTACTTGGCTAACACCATGACTGCCTTGGCCTGGACCTTGACTTGGTTGAGTAGCTTGGTATCCACTACTGCCATGGCCTATTTGAACTCCAGGTTGTCCTGGATAACCATTTTGGTATGTATTATAACCTTGATTAGATCCAGGTCCCGATGATGCACCCGAGTTGCTTTGACCCTGTTGGTAATGTCCAGAGAACGGTTGCCCACTTTGAGGACCAGAAGCGTATCCTGATTGATATTGTGATTGGCCACTTCCTGGTATACCTCCTGGTCCTGGAGCACTACAAGAAGAATTTTTTAATATTAACAAAAACACCGATTTCGATTGGGTTATCCAACTAATGCTGAGGCACAACTATAAAAGAGGATATGGAATGTGAACAGAAATTTGTCAAAATTTTGTCTAATTTATCAAGGTAAACCAAATATAACTTTTACTTACGTAACTGGATGTTTATTTCTTTCGGCTTCTTCATGCCACCTTTTAAAGAATTCCTGTTTAGCAGCTTGTACATCCGGAGAATCTTCAACTTGCTTAGGTAGAACTTCTGGGAGGTTATCGATTTGATGGAATCCTGTACCATCATCCCAATATTGAACTTTGATTTCTTGTCCACCCCCGTTTATGTATTGGTACGCTCCCTTTAGGTCTCCATGAGCCTTTTTCTTTTCAGTTTTGGCAATATCTGGTACGGAATATCCATACAGGTAACTACCCAGACCATCTTGACCATGATATTGATTCGCTAAATAAATGTCTTCGAGAACGTTGGTGGGAGTATCACCTAATATACGAACAGCTGGCACATTAGAATCTATTTTTGGAGCATATTTTAAAGATTGATCTTTGCTTTCAATGTATTGTTGAGCTTCTTCTGGAGGAAGATCTAATAATCGTAGATCTTCTGCGGATGCCCATCCAATAATAATTGTTACCTAAAAATATTGAAATTTATATATTTTTTTCATTGCATAATATTAAGTTTGTGGTAAATATAGACATTTAAATTCTCTAAAAAAATAAATAAATATGAATACTATTGTAGTAGATCTAGGCGTGCAACGTCGAAGACTATTTTAAGAAGTATGTGTTTATAAAACCAATTAAATAATTTTTTACTTGGGTAGGCTAATTACAATGTAAAACATAGAAGAGCATATCTACAATAACCGGATATTCATGTAAATAAGTAGTATTCACAACTGATTGCATAACAGAACATAAATTACGAAAGACGTACATATAAGTGTTTACACTAAAATACAGCAGGTAATTATACTAAACTGGTTTTTACGTAAATTTGAGCTTTTGTAGCTGAGCCAGGTCATGGTCT
>CM043017.1:128875467-128958529 GCA_023690525.1 Holotrichia oblita | reverse complement strand
GAATCATTTCGCACCATAATTTATATAATTAGAATTACAAATCTTTCTAGTTTTAACATGTTAATTTTCGACTACTTCAATATTGTTACATTATTTGTTCTGGTACAACAATAATATAGTTTATGAATTAATATTATTAGATCAGTTTATTTATGTGAAATAATAATAATATAATTGATGCGGCTTTCTTCAGTAACAGTTTTTTTAGTTTTACAAAGATCCGTAGAGATAATGATACCTTCATTTTAATTGTTGTTATTGATGTAATGTATGTATATTGATGGTAATTAATTGTTTTCTTTATAAGTTTAAATTATATTTTAATTGTTCAATAAAACCACTAACCGGATGTTCGATTTAAAGACTGCATTGCATTTGTAAAATCATTGTGCAGGTAAGGTTGGGTAAGGTAATGGTAATAAAAGGAATTAATAATTTTGACATTTACATATTAACGCGTCGGGAAATAGGATGGGAATAAGCAGAAATAACATGAAAACAGAACACGTCAAGCTGCGTCTTGGCGGACTTTTTCACACAGCTCGTTTAGCTTAGCTCGGCCACAGGCTCGGCTTTGAAATGAACGAGAAAACCTATCACAGCACGTCCAATAATCACGTGTTTAGCGTAGCGTAGTGTGGCTACAAAAGTTGATCAAATGCAACTTTTGTAGCCGAATGCTAAGGGAAATCGTAAATGTCAAAGATTGTGACTATATCACTGTTTTGATTTTGATTTCGCTAAAATTAATGAAATTGAAAATTAATGAACTTACTTGAGGGAAAAATATAGCACAAGATTTCCTTCGTTGTGGATTCATGATTATTTTGTGGCTATTTAGAAAAAAATCGGTTTTCAATTTCATAGGTTATGTTCTATGTATTCAAACGCTTCGCTCATCAAATAACAAAACTTTGCTAAGACGATATACGAAAAATTAGCGGAGCTGAACTGTTCTAACGAGCTCTGCAAAGCCGCTAAGACGGGTGCATGTCCTCAGCCCCGCCACCCCCGTACTTTCGAATTTTGCATATGCTATCTTTTTGTGCTTATTTTGTGCCGTTTGGTGCCACAAAAAGAAAATTTTGTGCTTTCATATTAACTGAGTTATAGGGCTTTCTTTTTGGCAGGGCCAGGAATATACTAGCCCCGTCACCCCCTATTTCGAAATTTCGTACACGCTAACGTAAAACTATTTTTGTCTCTTCAGCAGTTGTCTCTTTACCTTTCCGTCCCATCATGATAAAAGTTTCAGTTAGACTGCAGTTACATTATTCTATCGACGAAAATAAATATTTGTTGATGTATATATAGTGCAGAAAATGTATTTCTTTTTTTGTTTGAATGTTATAAATAAAATTTAATTTATTTATTAAATATACAGAACATAGAAAAATGGCATGTAATAATAATAATAATAATAATAATAATAAATAATAAATGTCTTTATTGTGCATTCAAGTTATAATTCAAGGTTGTATACATAAAGAAAATTAATAATATAAATAAATAATAGTAAAAAGAAAACCTAATATGAAGAATAGCTAATTAAATGCTCAATCTCAGGGCGAGGTTCAGTTACATGTGTGACATGTGAACTGCTCTACCTAACCCTGTGTATTACCCAAGGAAAAATTAAAATAAATAGAAATAAATAGATGAAATGCCTATAAAATACCTTATATCTAAAGCAGTCTGTGTGCTTCAAGTTCACGTGCTATAGCAAAGAAATTAGAAAAGAATAATAATGATAACAATTCACTAAAATTCTACTAGATATATTTAGAAGCTGGACTAAGTGTATGTACACACAACTAATCGAAAAACGCAAAATACAGTGCAGAGTATTTGAGACATCACAAACAGTGTGAAATTACATACCTATAGGTGTGAACATGTATCAATTAAATTAAGTTATCGTATTGGAGAAAAGCATAGACCGAAGTTTGCATTTAAATTGTGTAACCGTAGTGCATTGCTTAAGAATTAGAGGCAAATTATTATATTTTTGGTAAATATTATATGAAAACGATCTTTCGAAGAGCGACAGACGGTGGGCGGGTGGAGAAATTAAACCCCGAAACCGAGTAGTAATATTATGAACATCCGTTCTAAACCTTATTTTCTCATATAAATAGGGTGGACATTTCGTAAGTAAAATTTTGTGATATAATGAAATTGTTTGTACTTCTCGCGATTCTTCATGTTCAGCCAGCCAGCATCGATTTACTTATGGGAAATGTGTTGGAATTTCCTTATTCCGTAAATGTATCTTAAGCAAGAGTTTTGCACTTTCTGGATTCGTGCAGTGGTAATACAGTCCAGACATGGGTGATATATTTCTGAACAATAGGTAAAACTTGATAAAACATAAGCATTACATAAAGTTTTTTTAATATGACTATTTAAGACCGAACGGAAAGGGTATAATTTTTTAAGATTTGCGTAGGAAGTCTGGATATATCGGCTGATCTGATCTTTAAAACGGAAGGTATTGTCCAGCATTAGACCTAAACTTACTTTACTTACCACTGGTATGTGTACATTATCAATTCTAATGTCGATTATGTTACTCAGAGTTCCGCAGGCTTCCCTACCCCAAAAACCACGACCTTTGACTTTTCAGGATTTAAGTGCAGGGAGTGTGCCAGTGATGTTTGGTAAATAGTAGCTAGGTCAGTATTAATTTTCGTAATGCTCTCTTCCCAGTCATTCGCCTTAAACGAGAAGTAAAGTTGGATATCGTCCGCATATAAGTGTGCCTTCGTGTACCTTAGGTTATCAAGAAATGATGATGTATATAAGGAGAAAAGAATTGGACTTAAAATAGAACCCTGCGGAACGCCACTTGATAGTTCCAAAGGTAAAGAATTTCGAGAATCAATGTTAACATACTGGGTTCTTTGAGATAGAAATGCAGCGATTAATGTTACAGCGCTACGGTCGAAGCCCATTTCTGACAAAATATTCAACAGTGTTGAGTGATTCACCGTATCGAATGCTTTCGAGAAGTCGAGGAGGATCAACACGGTAATTAAACCTTGATCTGTTGCGGATAAAATATCATCGGTTATGTGAAGCAAAGCTGTAGTACAACTGAAGCCCGTGCGAAAACCTGACTGAACGTTCGGTAGCAAGTTATATTTATCTATGTGGGCTTTAATTTGGATGTGTAGCACACGCTCAAAAATTTTTGATAAAGTGGGTAGTAAACTGATAGGTCTTAAATCTTTTGAGGCCCTGAACATTTTTTGTTTTAGGGAGTGGAATAATAACTGCGTTTTTCCAGCACCGAGGGACTACACTGTCTAGGATACAAGAATTGATAATGTGGGTAATGTACGGTAAAATAAATGGGGAGCAAAATCTTAACATATTGATATCGATGCAATCACTACCACAAGCAGTTGATTTGATATTATTCATGATCTGCGTAATCGTTTCAGTACTCACTAGAGTAAAATTTAGTTTTTCTGATATATTATGGTAGCTCGGTAAGATAGCACACCGTAATGAAGATGAAAGATTCATGTTAGGAGTATTATGAATAAAAAAATTATTAATAATATTCGGATCTCTCAGATTGAGCGGAACATTGATCTTAACCTGCTTCTTCACACCTAGTAAATTTAAATGTTTCCACAGGGATCGACTATCTCGCGTATGCGAAATGAAGTCAAAATAAGCTCTTTTTTCGGTCTTAAAAGTCTTATTTGTTAGGTTTCGAAGGGATTTGTAATATTCCCAATCACCCCGGCTTTTTGTACGACGGAATGGGGTTTTAGCTCTGTCACGGAGTTTCATCATGAGCTTCAAGTTATCTGTTAGCCACGGAATGTGTTTTTTCGTGAAACTGCGAGTGATAAGCGGCGCATGTTTATTGAAGAGGTTTAAAATGCAACAATTAAAAAAATTAACTTTGTCATCAATTCTGTTAAGGCGCAACATATGATCAAACCACTGTTCCGCAGATCAAGCTCAAAGTCGATTGAGGATATACTTCTAAAGTTACGAAAAGTACGCACGACCGGTGTATTTTGTCGTCTGTCATCGTTTATGGAACAAAAAACGAAGTCGTGGTCAGAGAAATGGCAGTTCTTTACACCGGAGTCAACTATCCTACTTTCATCGGTAACAAGAATTAAGTCTAGGAGTGATCCAGAGATTTCCGTTAACCTGGTTGGATCATTAATCAATTGTGTAATTCCAATACTATTGAAAAAAGCGTTTAGAAATATAGCCGACGGATGTGCAGCCTTCAGGAGATCGATATTAAAATCGCCCAAGCAAAACACCTCGTCCGCTGTCAAGCAACAGTCAACCAGTGAATCCTCCAACACATCGAGAAACTCTTTAAAGTTAGATTGGGGAGGGTTATATACCACACCTAATGCAATTTTCTGACCCTAATTCAATTGCAATCCATAATTGCTCAATTGCGTTAGAAGTAGTCAATGGTGAAAATTTAAATGTATTCCGTAAATAAATTCCTACACCGCCACCAGCCCGATTTACTCTATCCCTACGAAGAAGGACATAATTGTCAATGTTAATTAAGTTATTTGCAATACTTGGATTTAACCAAGTTTCACAGACAGTTAGAATGTCTATACTATTCTCCTCCACGAAAAGGTTTAGGTAGTCCATTTTTGGTACTAAAGATCTGATATTGATGTGCGCAATAGTTATTATATTGTGTGTCATATCTAGCTATAATTAATATGAATACGTACAAAGTAGAAACAAGAAAATAAGTAAATTTTAAATTTCGAGTTAATGGTATGCAATTATATGATTAACAAATACAAAAAACAAAAGTACTCATATTGTTTTGGAGTAGTAGTTTCTAAATATAACATTACTAAGTGTAAAAAAAATCTAAATACATAAAATAAAAACAGCAAGTTGCACAAAACGAGCGGACCTACTTTTTGTAGCGAGTGTCAAATCTGAGATCCGATATAAGAGGAATGTTCATCTTTGTCACTTGCACCTGATCGTGTCACGCGTTCGGTACTACTTCCGGCCATTTTAAACGATTTTAGCGACGAAAAATTTAATAAATAGACACAGCGATACAATTTACGTCTATCTCTGATGGATAAGCATCACAGACTCGTATATGTAGTTTTATATAAAAAGTATACCTCATTTCTAACTTATTTATACACATTTTGCTCTAAATGGTGCTTCTGTGCCAATACTTATGAGGGAACTGTATATATATACACAGAGGGATTGAAGAAATTTAGTTGAGATATACTTCTTATTACGAGTCCATCTTTTTATAGCTCTGTCATTGTCTGTAATCCTATTCAAAATGTGGAGACCTTGGGACGCAAACGAAGAACACAAAGATGATGCAACACCAGATAAAAAAACCAATCGAAATTGAAAATAGTACTTCGACAAGAACTCATTCAAATTTACAAGCTCAGCAAATAGTTCTAAATATATATACACAGTGGGCAATCTGGAAACTGGGAATAATAGAGCCTAAAATATGAGGATTGACCGCGGTGTGCCTCATACAAATGTTGGTCGTTTAAGAGATACAGGGTGTTCAAGTTAATAATTTCATTTCTAAATTTTCCAATAACTCAGCAAGTTTTTATAATTTAGTGTATACCTATGCATTATTTCTTGTTATTATTTATTATTTATTTGAGCTTCGTATTTAAAAATAAAAAATTGTATTAATAGGCCGAACTGCATTGAAACTTTAGAAGGCAAATATCTCCTTCAAATTTTCGATTCAGTTTATGTGATTCTACACGAACAAAAAAGATAAGCATCGATTTATCTATTCAGCAGTGTGTAATCAGCGCCACCTATGAGCAACGTTAAAATTGATGTCAAATTCTTATTCGTTATGCTGAAAAACATAATAATACCAATTTTCAAGTGGATTCTATAAAAACTTGCTGAGTTATTGGAAAATTTAGAAATGAAATTATTAACTTGAACACCCTGTATCTCTTAAACGAGCAACATTTGTATAAGGCATACCGCGGTCAATCCTCATATTTTAGGCTCTACTATTCCCAGTTTCCAGATTTCCCATTCTTAACGACTCACTGTGTATATAATAATTTAAAAAATGAAAAATGTTGGGAATAAAAGGTAGTTATTGAAAGGACGTCCAAATTAACAGGAAGATCATATGGAACTGTACATAATTTGTACATCTGTATGATAAGTTGTATACTATGTTTTATTTTACACAAATGTACTAGAAGTAGAATAAATATTATTATTATTATTATTATAAAAATGTTGAAACAGGATTTTTTCATAGAAAGACCAGAAATGACAAAGGAAAATCGAAGATTGTGGATATGTACGATATGTATGATAGTCACGAAATTGTTAGGAAAGGTTGGAGTGATGAGTCTGGAATATGTGAAATTGACTTCCTGTTTCTAGAAGTAAACGCACCATTATTGCACATGCTGGATCTAATAGTTGTTGGATTGGTAAACCACCACTTTCAGCAAAAGACATAAAATCCTCCTGCGTGGATTATCACGAAGATATGACTGCGGATCTGTTTGAAAATTGGTTCACCAATAAATTGCTAACTTTTTTACCTCCCGCAAGTGTTATTACATATAATCGACAACCCTAGCTATCATTCACGGCAGCTTATTAAGATACAAAATAAATTTAGCGCAAAATTAGAAATTTCAAAATTTCTCAAAGAAAATGACTTATATTTGGAAGGAAACTACACAAAGAAACAACTTTTTAGAAGTTCTACAAGTAAAGAGTTTTTCAAAACAGTATTATGTCGACAATATTACAGCCGCCGCAGGACAATTTTACGGCTACCTCCCTATTATAGTGTTCTAAATCCTATTGAACTGATTTGGAGTCAATTAAAGCAGTGCAATGATAGTAGCCCAACATTTAGTGAAACAACAATACAGAAAATTCACGATGGAATATCTCATATTTTGCCTGAAAATTGGAAAAAGTGTGTTACGCATGTCATGAGTTTGGAACATGAGTATTTGCAGCATTTTAATGAAAATGAAACTGATAGCAGTGACTATGATGATTCCGACAACTAAGAAAAGTTTTAATATATTCATTACATTTGCATATAAATATTTGTTTTGTTTAAATATTTGTTGTATCTGTATGAAATCATTTCATTTTAATATAAATCTTTAGTTTTATGTTTATAAATAAATATAAATTACGTATCCCGTTTATAATTTGCTTTTATTGCGACCCTGATTGTCTCTACATTATGTTCTCATATTTCTAGTCGCATGTTTGTCATTTCCATTATACACAAAATAAATTTTTATTTGCATTTGCAAACATTAGAAATAATCCTAATAGGTAATTAAATGTTGGGTCACTATATCTCTGATGTACCCACTATAATTACAGACATAATATTTGTCTTTTAATCTCTTCGAATTCTTGAAAATGTATTACATTATTAGACAATGTTACAGTACATACGTTAATTACTGAAGTAATAATTTCCGGAGTGCTTAAGTACTTAACATATTTAAAAGTAATTAAAGTATACTATAAAAGAAGAATTTTCGGTTAGGTGTGTATTAGTCATCGCTATGCTATAGTGACATACAAATCTTCTCTCAACAACGATCTTTAGGTAAGTATATTATTTTGCTTTTTATTTATATGTATTTAATATATTGCTTGTTTAATATATTTTATATTAGTTAATTTTCTCTATTAATATATAAATATGCATTTAACAAACAATTTTTGCAGATAAAACGGCATCTTATTAAACCATTAATATGGTGCTAGCAATGGACCGCGTAAAGGCCAATCTTAAAATGAGTGGTAGACTACGCTGCTTAGTTCCAAAGAAATACCATCTCATAGGTGCACGTATGACGAGAGCGAGAAGATGACAGCTTCTACGACGTTACTTCAACATTTATATCGTTAAATGAACGTCACTCAAGACCTGTACGTATAAACATTGAAGAACTACATTGTAAAAACTGCAATGACTCTACCTATACATAAAAAAATACCAGCAGAGGAATGGGAAGTCTACAAGCGCACAATGAATAATATTTTGTATTAATATTCTATCCTCATTAGTAAGTACAGTAGAACCTCGATTATGCGTGTGCGGATTAACCGTGCTGCGGATTAACCGTGTTAGCAAACAGCTTTAATTATCCGGGTTTCAATTATCTGTGCAGAATGCGAATTAGTACAAACGGTGCACATTAATTCGCCGTACCATCATCGTATACATCGTACAACTTATACTGCTTTCCACGTTAACGCCTTGAATCGTTTTGCAATACCTCCTACAATTTTAACTTTTTCTAAATAATTTTTTCATCAAAAACTTCTGTAGTTCCCTATATTCAAATTTGTCGCTGGAAGTTTTTCGAAATCTAAACTTTCTTCGATTCAATTGTCAATGAAAGTTGAAGAAGCATTCCGATCGACTCGTATTAATTTACGTAAGTAGGTAGTCATAATAATTAGTAAACCAACTTTTTTGACTAAAATAAGTAGGTGCGGATTAACCGTGCTTTTCGATTTTCCGGGCTTGGTTCAGTCCCGACCAGCACGGATAATCGAGGTTCTACTGTATTTATATTATATAAATTTTAGTAACATTTTTTTCTATTGAAATTGTCAATTATGTACGTATAATTAAGCTAGAAATAATATGTTATCTATTTTAGTAAAGAAACGTCTCAGCTACTTCACAATGAATTTGACTGGCTGGGGGAACCCTATAGTGACGTCCCGGGACAATGACGTACAGGTCTGACAGCCAAATAAGCAACGACCTACAGCGAATTCGGCGGAAGAATGCTTGTGTGTTATAATCAGAAGGAACTGAATGCCATACATTATACATTATTTTATAAAGTTCAAATACATAGATTGTCTGGAAACTATCGCTGTGCCTAGCGTGAGTAATTAAGTTTAGCCGACGTGTGGGCTTTCAATATTTTGTAAAACAACGTATTTAATACAATAAAATGTGTATGTATGTATGTATTACAAAAGCAAAAAAAGGAATAAAAGTGAATTTAAACATTTTGTATCAATTATAACTATCTGCTACTAATAATTAAGGTATTGATATTACATCGCATGAAGGTGTTTTATTCTTTTGTTGTTTTTAATAAGTTTTCACATGAATTCAAGCCTGATGCGAAAACTAAATATAAATTTGCTAGGAATGTTCGTCATGGTGTTATGAGAACATCGGATTGATCCAGATACTGATAAATGCGTTAAGAAAAAGTTATTTGATTCTAAATATGTATCTAACTTCGATGCAAAAATAAGCATAGAGATAAAATTAAAAAAAAAACTAGATTTATTCGTCCAATAACATTTCGTAAAAGAACTAGTTATTGTATATGTAAATATGCAGCAGAATCAATATACATTGAAATATACAGTTACCCGCGAAAGTATTCATCCAGGAAAAAAAAATCGCTTTCTCTACAAATAGAAGATGAAAAACGATTTCTTTAGCCACAAATCGATCATTAACGACAAGGACCGCTTAAATGTGCAATGGTTTCAAAGTTTAAGATTATTATTTGATAAGTTATAAATTTTTTCATAACTTTGAAACCATTACAGATAATCAATTGAAATTTTGGATTATCAAATCATAATATTTCTTTTAGTGATATAAATTTTATTCAACTTTCACCACAAAAGAGACGTATTCATAAATACATTTGCAACACAGAGTTTTTTGCTTATTGGCTGAAAAATTGTCTTATCAATTATATTTCTCGTTTACGTAAAATGGTATATTACTTATTGTCGCTGTAAAATCATTAAAAAACATTAATTGACCGTCGCGTATGCAGCTGGGTTATACAACAGTAATACATACTCTTTTTATTCAAATCTCTACGCATTAAAATTTGTATATTTAAATAAAATTTATCCTATTGCTTGCCTTAACTTACAAACACATCTATTTTTGATTTTATCGTTAACATTTATAGATTTAAGGAATATCGGCACATGACGAATTAAACACGGAAGATTTTTATATCCCCAGACACAAAATAAAAACTCAAAGGCTAAAAAAAATGCAATATTATCCTAATGAATCAATGTGCTAGCTTGCATTTTACGCTCGGCTATAACGGATCTATCCATATTTCCACCACGGTTACATATGTTGCTGTTTTGGGTATCTGAACTGTACATGTACTATATATTCGCTAGAAGCGTCTTGTTGATGGATGGTAATCCTTCGAAAGAAAACAGCTACATAGTAACAGTAGTCAGACTGTGCTGAAAATGGGCCAGCCTATCTACTGGCCATCAAGAGGGATATTCTACTGGCAAAATATAGTAGAAAATCATCCATTTTTACTTTCTAGGCGAGTCAGAACATTTGATATCATCAATATTGTCCAGTTACGAATATAGATAATATTAAAATGTTTAAAATGATAAATGTATGTGTTTTGTAAACTTTGCGTGATGAGAAATAGTTGATTTAATATTAGGAACAAAAATCACATATCTTTCTTTCTGAGACAAAGAAAGATTTCTTTTCTGCTCCTCGTGTTAGGGAAATTCGCGTACAATCGCTTTACTTCCCCGAAATTTAACAGATGTGTTAATTTCAGCATTGGAAACGTTACTAACAAGTGAATATATAATGATATTATACGTACTTAAAACAGTTAATACAACTATATTTAGATGGAGCTACAAGATGTTCACTGCAAGATCTATAACGATAGTCTTGATAAGCAATAGGTACAGCTTGTAGCTGCACCCTTCACGAAAAGCTTTAATTCTATAAATTTGCTGTCTTGTATATAATAAGCCGCCTAATCGAAACTGCAATCAACATTTTCACGACATTTGTGAACAAAACGTAATAGTTCAAACAAGAATAAGTACATAAAAAATCTAATTGCTGGTTTCTGTAGTAAAAATATGAGATACATCACTGTCCATGTTTCAATGTAACCTTGAATGTGTGTCAGCAAGTAGACATTAGAGACATTAACCCTATCAACAATAGCAAATGATATAGAGTCCAACAAGTATTTAACACAAAATGTTGGCGAATACATAGTGGCTGTCACTGGACACAAGTTTCGAGATAGACGAATATAATAATGAATAAAAAAGACTGTAATAGTATAATTGTATAGCAGTCACCCAACTAGCAAAGAGCAATAAAAATATATCAAGCATTAGGGATGGATCATAAAGCTTTTGTCTTTCTGGCTTCAATAGCATCCCTTGAAATATCAAACCTACCTTGATCGCTTTTTGCTACGTTAGCCTGTATTGTATAATGGCTCGGGCAATAAACAGATTCTAAACTTATGCCCTCTGATGGGCGAAGTCAAAGGTAGTACCACCAATCGTTGACAAAAGAAGTGTTTCTATATACAGGCTGTTACAAATTCGCGGGTCACCATTGCGATCTCGAAAACGGTAAGAGATACAAGGTCAGTTAAATTGGGACAAAGTTGCGGTTTTTGCTGTTGAACAATAATCCGTTTTAAAAATTTTTCTATGATTTGTAGTTTTTAAAATATTTCCGAAAAACCGAAAAACACACTTTTCTTTTTTCTTCTGCTCTGAAGTTATTATTGCAGGGATCAAAACAAGATTAATACATTCTACCGACACTTTTTTGAGCTCTTTACGAAGGTATTATTAGATTTTGCTTAATGCGTTTCGTCTCGCTTTGACCACCATCAACTTCATTTCTTCTTATGGCCGCCATATTAGATCTTGGTATCATTAAATAGATCATTTTTTTCTGATATTTTTTCATGTATCACGCATCCTCATTAAAGAAAGTTAAACGGATATAAATGCACAAAATGTTAAAAATAACAGTACTAAGAAAAAAATGGTGTGCTGTGACGACAAAAACAAAACGTTTTGACATATCTCCGCATAGTTTAGTTTGTTTACTGTTTAACTCAAATGCAATTCGTTTTAAACTTATTCAAATGATGAAAACAACGCATAACAACGTGACATGTTACAACTTTATTATAATAATAACACAGTAACAGCGAGCGAAATTTACTTCCAACAGTATCCATCAAGACGTCAACCAAATAGAACATTGTTTGGTAAATTAGATAGAAACGAAAGAAAAATTCGAAGGAAGTACGAATTTCAGAATTTTAGTACAAATTCAGAAATCAACAGTCACATTAACAACTTTTAATATCCAGCTAATTGCTGAAAAATTAAGTAGGTATTAGAACATTCACAAATAGAAAAAAAAAAACAAAATATGTATTACAATGTCGATACTGTAGTCTGTTTCTTTGAAATTCTGAATAAGTTATATTTTACAATACTCGTCACATTGCATTGATACCAAACGTGACTAACACGAACGAATTAAACTAGAAAAAATAACGGTGTACTCCACAGTTCTAAAAGTCCCTACTTGATAGACATATTCATAATTATTATAGTCTACAAATTTAATAGTTCACAAACAAAACAAAATTTTCAGAGTAGATATTCGAAATATCCTCCGTTCTTTGCTATACATAAATTTATTCTTCGTCGAACGTTATTAACAGCTCGTTGAACATCTCTTCTTCGTAACGAATTAAATGAAACCAAAATTTTATTGCGTAGCTCGGCAATGTCATTAACTGGTTCAGCATAAAGTTTATTTTTCAGAATACCCCACAAAAAAAATCTAATGGCGAGAGATCCGGTGACCTTGCAGGCCAACGTACTACTCCACTATTCCCAATCCACTGATTTGGAAATTGTTCGTTTAAATGATCACACACCGCCCTTGCATTGTGCGCTGGTGCACCATCATGTTGAAACCGTAACTCTGGAAGTCTCCTTAAATTTATATTGTCCAAATATTCGGCAAATGTAGTTCTAAGAAAATTTAGGTATTGTTCTGAGTTTAGGTTTTCCTCATAAATAAATGGGCCAATAACTTGTTCTTCCACAACTCCCGCCCAAACATTTAAGCCAAATCTAACTTGATTTCGAACTGGTCTATTGACTCTTGGATTTTCAAGCAACCAAACGTGCTCTGATATTTCGATTAAATAATCCACAATTTGTAAATTTACTTTCATCCGTCCAAATAATGTTATTTAAAAAATTGCCGTCTCTGTTGCTAAGCCAATGACACCATTCTAAACGTCTTTCGGTATCCCCTGAAGTAAAGCGTGCGAAACGTGTATTTTGTAGCATTTGTAATTATTCTTTCTCAAGAGTATCTAAATTTTAACATGGTGCGCGGCATCGATAGTGTTTGCAACTTGTCGGGTAGAATTGGAAGGGTTATTGTGAATCTAAAAGAAGAAATTATAAAAGAAAATTGAAATTATTATAACAGCTCTTGACTGGACTTTTATTTAAACTATACGTTTTTATAAATAAAGTAACAATTAAGAGAATATAGAAAATAAAAACTATTAACTATAACTCTTCTAAAATTTCTTCATTCTCATTATTATTAGAGCGATCTCCATACTTCTTTCGAGTTTTACGAAAAGATCCATAAAGAGAAATGTTTCTATCTAATTTACTAAAGAATGCTCTATGTGGTTGTTGTCTTTCTGGATATTGTTGAAAGTAAATTGCGCTCGCTATTACTAAATTGCTGTAATTAGCATAATAACACTTTAACATGTCGCGTTTTTTTCATAGGAAAAATCCATTGTAATAAGTAAAACGATTTTAACTTTCTTTAATGAGGATACGTGACACATGAAAAAATATCAGAAAAAATTGATCTATTTAATGATGCCAAGATCTAATATGGCGGCCATAAGAAAAAATGAAGTTGATGGTGGTTAAAGGAAGACGAAACCTTCGTAAAAAGATCAAAAAAGTGCCTGTAGAATGTATTAATCTTGTTTTCATTCCTGCAATAATAACTTCAGAACAGAAGAAAAAAGAAAAGTGTGTTTTACGGTTTTTCGGAAACATTTCAAAAACTACAAATCATAGAAAATTTTTTAAAACGGATTATTGTTCTGCAGCAAAAACCGCAACTTTGCCCCAATTAACCGACTTTGTATCTCTTACCTTTTTCGAGATCCCAATGGTGACGCGCGAATTTGTAACAGTTATTTTTGGATACGGCCACATACACATTTCTCCAAACGTATTGTTTCATTGTTTACAACTATCACTATAAAAATTATTCCCCTGTACCAAGAATTGTTTCATGAATATAATTAAGTAACACAAGGAAGTACATTAGGATAGTAGTACTGATATTAATTCAATATTGTATACGTTGGCTTCTTTTTTTATTTTATTAGCTTATGTCAAAATCCTCAGTAGGACAATTCTGTGTATTAATCCGCCAAATAAGACTAAAAAACACTTTTATTGCTAAAAATGATTTTTTTGTAAACTTTATTAAAAAATCCATCGGTTTCCAACATCAAACTGACAAAATTTTTACACTCCAAATGGTCAGTTGACTATATTTTTCGTTAGAAGAATTTTATGTGAATGGGAGGTCAAATATTTTGCTGAAATTTGGCATCTGGTGGTTGGAATAATGCTGAATTGCGGAGAATGACGTCAAATTAACATTTTTTTAATACTTAACTACATTCATGTGGAAAACTAGATAGTTTTTCGGAGTGAGAATATCACGATTTTCATAAGAATCATAAATTAGTATTTTTTAAAAGATCATAAAAGTCCTAAAATTGATTCTATAAAAATTATTTCCATTGATTGGTTCCCATTTATAATTCAATTGTTTTGTATACTGTGCATAAAAAAGGCTATATATAACTATATATATAATTCATCACTAATTAGTATAACTTATAATAATTCAAAAGCGGATTTCTTTTAAATATGTAGATACATACAAAATTAGAGATGACTTCAAGTGTTAATTCCAATACACGTGTATGAAGGACATACACACTTAAATGCAAAAATATATTTGCGCGTTATTAGCTTGTTATTATAGTATAGGTATGTATTGTGTATTGATATCAAGTCAAAAACGATACCTAAGTCCATTACTTAGTAGAATTCTGGAAAGAGAAATATGTTTGATAGTGTATCTGTTGAGATTATATTTTGAAGAGGAACTATTTTTTGTGTTGTTGTTTTGTAATTATTCCGGCTCATCTGCACGAATTAACGCTTGTAGTGGTGGAAGATCCCGGATTTGGTATAAATAAGTTGATTGAAGTATCGCGTAAATTGAGTTTTTCTTAATTTCGGTACTATCAGTGTGACAGTACTGGTGTAAAAAGTGATAATGCAGTCCTTTTTTACATTCGTTGTAAGTAAACTAATGATAGCTGTCAAATTAAATCATAGTTATGTGTTAATGGTTCATAATTGTTCTGGACACATTTTTTCATTATCTTGTCGCAAACCATTAAAAAAGAATTGTCAAATGGAATTTCAATCCCGACCTTGTGCAATTATAATATAACCTGTATCGTCGTATTTTTTGTGAAATTATTATCGAAAATTAATTCAAATATTTGTGTTTGGTGCAATGAAAAATAAGCTTACCTAGAATACCCATTAAGAAGAAAATTGCACGTTGTTGATTGTAACAATTTCGTAAAAGGCATGCTTTTATTACGTAACTTACTTATCACTTACTAAGAAACATCTAGACGTTAAAAAACCTTGTAGGTATAATTCATCACTTAAACAAATAATTCTCATTAGTTTAGATCATTTTTATGATCATTCACATGTATATTATTTACCTAATACTCTTGTAAATAAACAACAATTTTTATGAGTGCCTCCAGCTATGCTACAGTGTCATCAGTTTCACTAGTTTAAAATGACCTGTCAGAAAGCTTGAGTTTCAACCATATTTGCAATGACATAATTTCTGACGTTTGTAAAGCCCGGCAAATAGAGACACTTTGTAACTTTTGTTTTCCACTCGAATGGAGGTAGTGGCTCTAATTGCTGCTGCATGATTTTTTAGAAGAAACTTTGATTTTTTGAGTTAATGATATTCAAATGGAAAATATTAGAGTTTGCTCTAGAAGTTGATATACTCCTATTACTTGATATCATCATCTTAACCGTTTCCGTTTGATTAGTCACATAGCTAGCAGTATAACAAAACAATAAATTTAAATATAAACAGAGAAAATATTGTCAACTAAAATTAGATGACTATTTCATGCAAAATAGCATATATTTTGGGCAGATGCTATATTTTTATTAAGTAAGCTAATATCGGCCAAATTTATGATGTACAAATACAGATACTGTAGTTAAATATTTGGCCAAATTCCTAACTGAACTGCGGTGAGAGGGTGTCATCAACTTTCCGTAAGTTTATGGTGCTTTTATAAGTATTTATGGTGTTATGAATCTAACTGAAAATATGGCTTGGTGGAATAAATCCTGGAATACTCTATTAATTTTATTATTTGTGACTCTAATTTTTTTTTGCTAATACAGATATTATCGAAGAAGAGTAACAATGGTTGGTTACTATCCATGTCAATCTTCTCGGCAGAACGTTGTGTCTATTTTGGATAACTAATTTACCTCGGTGGTACATTTTTGTATTAAATACTACTTTTTCCTGGGGTACATTATTAAAAGTCTCCTATCCGTTGATGTTTGATCTTCTTTTTTCTATCAATTTTAGGAACAATCTTATAGAGTAGGTACAGATTTTTATTTACATTATCTTTATCAACCGCTTACTGTTAAGACGGCTGTCATCTTCCTATAGTTTCTGTTTATACATTCAGCATTAATACCTGATTCTGCGATTCTGAGTTTGCCAGACACTTTTTGTAGGATTGCTCTTAATTCTGGTAACATTTTGCTTAAAATTCATTGCGAAATATGAAGACTACGTTATCAGCATAGTTGTTTATATACTAAGTAATTCAAGATTGGTTTGTAGAGTTTCTTAATAAATGAAGATACAGATGTTCTTAAAAGAGATGTTCGCATTTCTTTCAACAAATGGCTATATGCCTTATTTTAAAAAGAGAGAGACAAAATTGTTAACAGATCTACGTGGTACTTATATCTTATTGACTAAGACTATTTTAATATTGTTTATATCATGTTGTTATCATGTAAAATTCGGAAGTCATAAATCATCAATTATTCAAGAGAAGCTTCAGTTATATCTGTGCGCAACTGTTCACCTCACTCCCCAACGATGTCAAGTGGCTGCCATATTCTTCTTTTAAACGGGTAATTAAAAAAAACTATTAGATGAGCAATTTCTGGTAGTAGGTTAGGGACTAGAATGTTATTATTTTACATGTTTTGTATATACAGAGCATTCCAATAATGGAAATGATCCACCTTAAATAAGTCGAAAACGTCAAAAAATACGAGAAAACGCCGAGATACGTCAATTTTTGTTCGAAAGGGGGAAACTTTTTCGCCAATAAGGAAAAAACCTTGTCTTGCCTTTAGAAGATATCTTCTAAAGTTTTAAGGTTATTTTCGGTTACATCAACGGTTCAGTTGAACTCAAGGTTAACTAATGTTGGTGCAACTGCCACTAAGTGTCATATGTACATACATTATTTGATTCCTTTGTTAAAAAAAAATCAACATGTGTTATGCAGCCTATATTGTTTTTTGTTTATTTTTTTCTTATTTTCAAGTGTAGTCTATAAAATGAAATTTAATTTTAATTAATTGTCATACATTCTTAAAAAAGTAAAATGAAAACTATCGTATTCCTTATTATGTATGTATGTATTATATAATAAATTTTTTGTACCAGTAGTCAAAAATTATAGACACATAATAGAACGCCGAGAAATGTCATTTCTCAACCTCTGAACTAATGAGGTTGTTCTGCAATTTCGTACATTTCAGGTGGTATATATTTAAAATCTTTTTATACATTATACTTTTTTATATACATAAAAAAAACGAAAAATAATCCAAAAAATTCTTCGCTTTTATTTTCAGCAGTTATGTCAAAGCTTATCTGTCAACATCAAAATCAAGCCTACTTACATTTGTTTTATAAGTTTTATTACAAGTGCAATCTTAAGTACATACCTTAGTAAATTTGTGTATAATTATCAAGGATTCAAGATCCATTTACACTCATCTTCTTAACCTTACAATTAGTATTAAAAATATAATTAATAATACTATAATTTTGCAGCGTAAAATTTATTTCGCCAATTATAAGTTGCAATTTGGACTGGAGTCCCTTCATGATTTTGTCTTTCTCTTTTTGATATTACATATGGTTATCTGTAATCTATGTACTATTTTTAACAATTGATTTGTGATTAACTTTGCTTGCATTTTTATTATGTTTAGTCAAAGTAATGTTGTTTGAAATTTGTGATTATGGTGCACCTAAATTACAGTTTAGATTGAAAAATAGTAGTGAGCATGAATTTCGAAATAAACTTCATCAATAGACTCCACGGAATAGAAATAATGGGGTATCGCCTGACTAACTGCATTTACCCAGGTTACCATTGTTACATTAACATCTCTCAAAATTATACATAGCAAGTATGTACATCTTTGTAATTAATATAAAATTGCTGCACATTCTTTCTATTAAGGCTTGTCGTCCTAGCCAAAGCTGATGGTTTCAGACTTTTGTGATAACAGATCTGGCTAACGTTTTCTAAATTGTACTGACCATTCTCGACCTACTATGTTCTTGGTTTCCTATGAAAAAGGATTTTCTTTTTATTTAGAGCTTTAGCATATTGAAAAGCCAAACAGTCTTGTTCGTTGCTTTCTTCAGCCAAAATGACGGAATACGTATTTTTCTAGATAATTTCTGGATAATGTCACAACTTCTTTTAACACCCTGTATAAGTTGAAATAAATGCAAAATACGTAGGTACTTTAATCTTTTTTATTGCCGGATGTATGTTCAAATGTAATAAAAAACTAAGATGGCGAAATATCTGAGTTATGTATATCGACTTTGAAATACTGCTGTCAGAGATGCTTCTTTGACAAGGTTTTACGATTTTAAAACGGATTTAATTTAAAAACATATTATGCATTCTTGTACTAATGTTTAGCTGCTTATTCATATTTATGTCGCAGTTTTATAACTAGTGATAATTCTATTGATTAATATGTTGCCGAGGGTAAAAAAAAAGAAGGAAATTATGAATGGAAATATATAATTCGATAGATTCAGCTGTAAAAATAGTGTAAAATATACGTACATAATGTACACGTTTACTTCTTAGCCTAGACCATGACCTGGCTCAGCTACAAAAGCTCAAATTTACGTAAAAACCAGTTTAGTATAATTACCTGCTGTATTTTAGTGTAAACACTTATATGTACGTCTTTCGTAATTTATGTTCTGTTATGCAATCAGTTGTGAATACTACTTATTTACATGAATATCCGGTTATTGTAGATATGCTCTTCTATGTTTTACATTGTAATTAGCCTACCCAAGTAAAAAATTATTTAATTGGTTTTATAAACACATACTTCTTAAAATAGTCTTCGACGTTGCACGCCTAGATCTACTACAATAGTATTCATATTTATTTATTTTTTCTAAGAGGATTTAAATGTCTATATTTACCACAAACTTAATATTATGCAATGAAAAAAATATATAAATTTCAATATTTTTAGGTAACAATTATTATTGGATGGGCATCCGCAGAAGATCTACGACTATTAGATCTTCCTCCAGAAGAAGCTCAACAATACATTGAAAGCAAAGATCAATCTTTAAAATATGCTCCAAAAATAGATTCTAATGTGCCAGCTGTTCGTGTATTAGGTGATACTCCCACCAACGTTCTCGAAGACATTTATTTAGCGAATCAATATCATGGTCAAGATGGTCTGGGTAGTTACCTGTATGGATATTCCGTACCAGACATTGCCAAAACTGAAAAGAAAAAGGCTCATGGAGACCTAAAGGGAGCGTACCAATACATAAACGGGGGTGGACAAGAAATCAAAGTTCAATATTGGGATGATGGTACAGGATTCCATCAAATCGACAACCTCCCAGAAGTTCTACCTAAGCAAGTTGAAGATTCTCCGGATGTGCAAGCTGCTAAACAGGAATTCTTTAAAAGGTGGCATGAAGAAGCTGAAAGAAATAAACATCCAGTTACGTAAGTAAAAATCATATTTGATTGACCTTGGTAAATTAAACAAAATTTTGACAAATTTCTATTCACATTCCATATCCTCTTTCATAGTTGTGCCTCAGCATTAGCTGGATAACCCAATCGAAATCGATGTTTTTTGTTTATATAATTTTTTTTTCTTGTAGTGCTCCAGGACCAGGAGGTATACCAGGAAGTGGCCAATCACAATATCAATCAGGATACGCTTCTGGTCCTCAAAGTGGGCAACCGTTCTCTGGACATTACCAACAGGGTCAAAGCAACTCGGGTGCATCATCGGGACCTGGATCTAATCAAGGTTATAATACATACCAAAATGGTTATCCAGGACAACCTGGAGTTCAAATAGGCCATGGCAGTAGTGGATACCAAGCTACTCAACCAAGTCAAGGTCCAGGCCAAGGAAGTCATGGTGTTAGCCAAGTAGGATCTCAAAGTTTTGCACAGGGAGGTCAAGGCGGATATCCAACAAGTCAAATAAATTCAGATACAAGCCAAAGTGGTGTTAGTGGTTCACAAGGTTATACTGGAGGTCAAGGAGAATTGCAAAATGGTTACAAATATGGTCAAGGTGGATATCCAGTACAGCCAGTTAGTTCTGGAAGTTCTAAAACAGAATATACAAGTGGATACCAAACTGGTCAACAAGGTGGATTTTCATCTAATCCTAATGCTGGCTACAATTCACAAGGAGGATATTTAGCAGGTCAATCAACTGGTTCTGGAAAATATGGACAAAATGCTACGCCAGGCAGTCAACAAAATCAACCAAGTCTTCAATATGGAGGATCTCAATCTGGGTATCAGTCTCAGTCTGGGCAATCGCATAATGATCAAGGTTGTTGTGGTGGACAATCTTCGAGTAACCAAGAAAATTACGCACAAAGCCATGGCGGAAATGAATGGGAATATAAGCCAACGGAAGAGGAGAAAGGGCCACCTAGAGGATTCTTCTATAATTTCGATTATCCGGTTGGTATTATCGTACAGAAGCAAGGTGCTGGAGGTCCTCATAAAAGAGAATCTTTAGAGCATTTATATGGTGAAAATAAAGCAAATTTTGAACACCAAGTTAAGACTGGCGCTAGCCTGGACGGTGCATCTCAATCTGGATATCAAGTACATGCATGATAATTAACACAATATGTTTTTAATGAAAGACTATTGTGAATTTTACTTTTATATAATCTTTGTTTAAGTAATTTAAATTTTTTTTGAAATATTTATATTTGTTATTTATTACTATAAATAAAGTGCAGTGCTTCATATTTCTTATATTAATGAAGGAAGAAGAATAACAATGCAAATTTTTACGTTTCGAAATTTATCAGATGACTTTATTTATACTTATTTATAATAAATATGAAAATATGTTTTAATAAATAAACCATAAATAGATTTATGGATACACTGAATATGGGATTTGGTCAACTGCTATTGGAAATGTTGTGTAATAAGGTAGAGGTCTAGGCTGTACACCTGATGTAATACGATTGATGATTGGTATTCTTTGGGCGTTGTTGCCAACAATTCCAGAAACTCCATTAACGATATTATTAATTACATCTGGAACATTTACTTCAATGGGAAACCAATCGGAACCAGAAATCCATTGGCCAATACCGTTCCAAAATACTTTTGGTGGTTGTTGATATGGCAAAGCGATAGGTTGATAACTGTAAAGACAGAAATAAAATATTTACATTAAGAAAGTTTAAATAAAAAAGTGTAAAAACAATAAAAAGTTAAGTGTATGACTTCTGACTTCGTTAACCTCTCTCCTTTTTAATTCACAAAAATATTTTCAATAGAATGTTTTTTTGCGGCTGTACGGGCGGGATAACTGTAAAGGCAAATTCGGCCATAAGGAGACCTATTGTGCTCCCGTACCGTTTTAGTCCTCTTAACCAGGTTGCACCCGGACAAAGAAGTCCACAACCTGGTCCAGAGATAATTTGCTTACTTCCAGTTACTTACCAGTTAAGACTCCCATGACTAACCTTAGCCTGTCCCTGCTCATAAAGACTACCTTGCTTGCCCCAGTCTTTTCTCATACAGATGGATCCCGAAAGTTTTACAATGTTTCGTGCCGGCAGGTGCATTCCAATACGAGCAATACCTAGCAACGGGTTCGGATCTAACAAAGGTTTTGATGCTGCCATAGGAACTGTCACATGTCGGTTCTGGACCTACGAGGGGTCGTTCGCTCGCGCCTCTTGCTAGCTTGTCAGCCATTTCATTGCCTCTGAGTGACTTGGCACCCATCTCAGCGTATTACTGCGATGTTCTGCCAGTTTTACGAGAATCCGATGGCAGTCTAATACTACCTCGGAATGACAACCTGACAGTCTGGCAATTATTTCGGCTTGGAAGATGAACGAGGAGCTCCGTAGGCTGAAGGCCCCGCCCTCGGTTTCTCCATCTCTCCAAATTCCAATTCCCGTGCCGTTTGGCGTTTTAGAGGCATACACAAACCAGCGGGATAATTATTCCCGTCTCGATTTGTGAACGAGAACTTGTGGTCTCTCTTTTGAAGATGTTTACATGAGATTTTATCCGACCTCACGGACAATGGCGCCGATTGTTTGATGTAGGTGAAGCTGCTAGTGTGATCTCCCTTTTTTACCAGAGAAACCTCCGCATTCACTACATTTTGCTCTATACGCTCCGACCACTGCACGAGCTGCAGCGGAGGAAGCGGGAGGATCGTCTCCATAATAGAACATGTTAGTTATGCAAAATTATCGAATAGGGAATTCTGTGTCAAATAGAAAAAAGTATTCCAAGGACGATAAAAACAAGATCGCTGATGTCAGAAATTCAACAAATATCGAGCAAAGTAGCCATTTACTGTCGTATTGTTGTGTTCATTTAAACAAAATTGCTACGTGTTCGAGCATTTTTATGAAAAACAATTATCTTCGATTTCATTAATGTTATACCATACTTTACGACTTCAATGTATATGTGAATCGGCAAGACTATTAGATGTTAATTAAATTTTCATACAAGATTTTTTTAAATTACAGACACAAATGATAGAAAGTGATCGAGCATGCTGAGTTTTTAATTTTAAAAAGTAAGACAAGACCTTAAATTCATTGCAACCTCAACCTTATTTTTTCTACTACGCGTCGCAAGCGTGTGACAGTTATTTTGGTACTTTTACTATAGTTTATAACAGTATTCATTTAATTTTCATTAAAACGTCACTTCAATATTTAGAGTAGTAAGCATTTCAACAAGTACATAATTCTGACACTTACCCTCAATTACAAGTTCATTTTATTTTGACATGCAAAATCTGAACCAGGTGAAATATACCTAAAATGATCTTAATTTCTAATGGTGGATAGAAACCAACAAGAATAAGCCTCCGAATCAGAGCATTTTCTTTTCTAAATCTCCTACACTGCAGAAAGATATTGATTGATATCTCCCTCAATTTGACAAGTATCGCACAATGGAGAGTCCATATCTCCAATTCTAAATAAGAAAGACTCAACACTACAGTGACCTATTTTTAAACTATTGAATGTAGCAATGAAATGGTAGGGAGATGAAATAATCTTGTTATGCTTTTTCTCCTAATAAATTTGCTATAAATGCCATGAAAATTATAAGTGAGTTTTGGCGACTAACTTTTTATACTTTTTGCGTATGACTCTGACATTACGAAAACCAACCGAAACATACCAAAGTATATGTGGCTTACGAAGATAGTTATAGTTAATATATAGTAGATTTCTGATATGTTGTGTTTCTCAAAACGTCTCTCGTCAAGTCTGCCAAAACTTGTCATTCCTGCCAAAATTCTTTTTCAAAAGTTCAGAAAAAGCTACTCCGATTCAGTTTTATAGACGAAACAGCAGTATTTCTACCAAAGTTTGCTAACCTATCGGCCAACCAGTTTCCTGTAAGGCCATGATGATTCCAAATCCAAACAAGGTCCACGGAAAACCCACTACTAATTAATTTACACACTTAACTTGTTAATTTGTCAAATTAAATCTAGATCCATACGTGTGCGACTATTTTGTAAAACTAGAAGAACGCTTTTGGAATCTGTTACTATTACAGTCTTATTTCTGTAGCTTCGCAATGAAACTGAGACAAAATGAGGAATAGATTGCTTTATTTTCAAATTAAATAAAAAAATAAGTATTTTTCACTATTGTTAACTTAATAAAACAAAATTGTGTTCTATGAAAAAAATAGTAAGCTTTATACATTAACTCTCAACTTTTTAACAGTTGTACAATAAGTTGGGGTTTCTTAGATAGATGGTAAAGCAATATTGCACTTTAAGTTGCACTATTGCAGTATAAGTTAGATATTGTTTATGTATTAAATTTGTTGTATTGGTAATACTTGGTTTAAAATAATCTATCGATTTTATTTCAAATTACCATTTACTCACTTTTCACTTTAGAAAACAAACTTTGTTTCCAGAGCACGTTGAAAATATTTGTAAATTACTTCATTTTATGCCAATCTGAGATAAAGGAAATTCAAATTATGAAAAGTAACAAACTTGTCAAAATAATAATGTTTTATAAATAATTTAACGTATTAACTGTAAATTCAGATTTTAGTTTTTGCTGTATTTTTAAAATGACCACGAAACATTTCACTGAAATGATTGTGATGGCGAATGAATTAAACTTACCCCATTGGATAAACTGGAACAGGAACTGGTATAATATTCATAACCGGTGCACAAGTAATAACATTTAAGAAGCAAGCGGTAATGAGAATTATCTTCATTGTAAAAACCTTTAGATGTAATTCGTAGATTCAAACGCCTGTAACAATACTATCTTCTTTCGCGGCAGTAAGGAAGCCGGACATTGCGGAATTGCAACCGTTGTTTAATAGCGGTCCTTATATGTTCCACACAATTCAGGATAGCTATACAAGTACTTCATATTCCGCCAATGGCTGTATAGATAACATATTAACACATCACACGCGCTCAGAAAAAAAAATCTAATTTTCAAAAGAAATTGAGTTTCTTGATTTATGCCCACCATCATCGAAATATATTATTAAAGATATCGAGAAACCCCAGCGGCATACATCGACTATGAAATTTCATCTTTAAGCCGTTAACACAAAAACGTAACCCGGTGTTGTTACGAAATCTGATTTACGAGCCTTACGCGCTTGGATTGACATGACATTCGAGTACAGCAAGACAATTTTATTACTGTCTAATTCAAGTAAGTAACGGTGAAATCTAATTTAGCGTTTTTTAACCTCATCACCTACTTACTCGGTTCTTTTGCCTTACTTGAATAATGCGAAAGGGTCCGTATTGTTGACAATGCACTCATTGAAATTGGTTCACGTTAATGGGCTTGTGACCTACGTTACATAAGTTTGGTATTAATGTTTATCAAGCCGTACAATACATAAATATATACATAAAATTATTTTTGGCGTGCATTTTTATAAAGTGACTTATTTATATAAAGATTTTTGATTAATTAATTAAGCTTTTGTTTAGCTTTCTTAAACTAGATGTATATTATAAATCACACTTTAAAGCAAGATCTTATAATTGATGTTGTTTTTTGAGTTTTTTTGTTAAACAATAAAATTTTTACGGGTTTTCCGGTCTTTTAATAATAAAATCTTTATTTTCGATATTTCGTCACAATTCTGTGACTTCTTCAGGAAATTATATTAATTAAAAATAATTTAGATTAATGCCTATGTAGTTTGATGTAATTCAAAATTTTGAAGTACTTCAAACTATAGCGTAATTCAAAATTTTGAATTACTTCAAACTAGACGTTAATCTAAATTCTTTTAATTAATATAATTTCCTGAAGATGTCACAGAATTGTGACGAAATATCGAAAATAAAGATTTTATTATTAAAGGACCGAAGAATCCGTAAAAATTTTATTGTTTGATCTTATAATTATAATTTAAAAGGACAATAATTTTTGAGGTATTTCGAGCTACACTTTGAAGACCTGTAAAAGGCGAGATGAAGGCGAAGGTACAATTAGAAACACGTGTTTTTAGTAAATGTGAATGCATATTGTTAAACATTACAGAAGTTGTACTAGGAATTTCTTTACACCTTTCATATATACGGTCAGGCAAATGTGTGGGACACAGATTTCTGGTAAAATTATGGGTTCTATTAAAAAATAACCTTAATAAAGGTTTTTGTAGTATTTTTATTCTACTCTATCACATACTTTGATTTTCTACAACTTGCACTTGTTTCGAAATATAACGTCATCGGTAGTTTCTTTTTAATGGATCATCCTGTATATTTTAACATTTTTGGATAGACACATTTTCAAGAATAACAATGATATATGGCTTGATTGGTGTGTGATTTGAAATACTTGGCTATAAACATAGTTTTGTCAAAAACATCTGATAAAAAATATTAGTATTTTTATGTTGCCATCGAAACCTTTAAAGCACAAATAAAAGTATTGGAATTAGAAGGTGAAAGAATTAATTTGTTGAAAGAAATATTTCAAAATCGACAGTGTCTAGGGTGTCACGAAAGTTTAATGCAAGGGGAAGGGTTGAAAATTTCCCACAAGTCGGTCGACGTAGAATTGCTATAAATGATAATTCATTATAATATTTTATTCTCCGACGAAGCGTCAATTTTCCTACATGGACATGTAAATCGACATAACTGTCGCTACTGGAGTAATCGAAATCCTCATCGGATGATGTCTATATGACTATACATTAGTCACTCGAAGAGTTGGAAGATCGAATTAGAATGGTCTTTCAAGAGATAGCATAAGACGTGATTCAGAAGTCATTAACGTCGTTCGTTGATAGACTAGGATACCTCAGGCTGCTGAAGGTCATCAGTTTGAACATTTATTATGAATTGTCTTATTTTCAATATTTTCTTATTGCTAACCTTTTCCGATATGTTATCAGATATAAACTGTATATCATTATAATTGTTGAAAATGTGTCTATGTGAAAATATTAAAATATACAGGATGATCCATTCAAAAAACTATCGATTACGTCATATCTCAAAACCATGCAAGTTATAGAAAATCAGAGTATGTGATACTATAGATAAGAATAAAAATACTACAAAAATCTTTATTAATGTTACTTTTTAATAGAACCCATAATTTTGCCAGAAATCTGGTGTGCCCACACATTTGTCTGACACTGTATAATGAATGCATTAAGTATTTTTTATTTGTGTATAATTATTAAGATATTGTTCATTTGATAATAAGCGTTTTGGCATTGCAACAGCAAACAGAATGCTGAGAATGTCTAAAATAAAATTTTCTACCTTTTTGAAAACATTTGGAAACCTATTTTATAGGTACATATTTAGGTATAGAGACACCCAATATTATTTTGCTGTAAATTTCATCGCCAATTATGAGTTCATACTTTTTAAGTCACTTGGGAAGTCATTTTAACATAAAAAAATTCAATTAAAAATGCATTTGTGAGAAAGTAGCCATGAAGTCATTCATTCCTGTAATTGTGAATCAAAACTTGAAACCTTTTCTGCGTTTTCCCGTATGTGACCTGCACTGACGTTTTTCTGTCCATACTGCCAGCTTCTTCACTATCTGAATTTTAAGTATCAGATTAGCTCCAGGAGTAATTTGTCCGTTTACTGCGGTTGATATAATTAAAGGTGTGATTGGAAAACAACAATAATCAAACTGGGTGGAAAAGATATCAAAAATATTAATTTAATTTGATCAAAATCTTTTTCTTATTTTGAAATATTAAAAAAAAGGTAGTACTTACACATACATACAGGATAACAAAACGAAGTACGAAAGCCTATTGATAGGAGAAGGTAGTGGGAGGTAAAATTAAATGTATCTATTTTAGAATTGTCAACTGCGATGCTTGTATCAAATACTATGGCAAATTATAAAACCACTTTATAATTTGCACTTTTTAATTAATTGTGTATTAGGATAGTTTGATGGTTCGGTAAAGTATTTGATATAACCTCTGACATTCCTGTCATATAATAAGTTGACAATACTAAACGACTAAACTGGATACATTTAATTTTAACCCCCACCACCCTCTCCTATCAATAGGCTTTCGTAGTTCAAATAGTTAGCCTGTATATGTATGTATTATGGTACTACTATACTACTTAATTCCACTTACGGCCAAAATATTTCTGCTTCTTTTTATAAAATGCCGACGTTTATAATACATATACAATTAATTTAGCAATAACATCAAAGAAAACATAAAGAGATGACAAATTTTATAAAATAAACTCGTTTGCATTATCTGTACCAAACTAGCAAATTTATTACTCTTACTCCCGCAAACTGAAACACTCACCGATCTACATTCATGTAGAAAGTCCGTAATACTTTTTTACTTACATACTAAAATCCTTATTTGTCTCACATCCACGAAAGAAACTACCTCACTGCAATCAAGTGCCATGAGTACAGTACATTCAAACGTGTTCTTCGCGATCATCTTCCTTTACTGTTTCAATTCGAAATGTATAAATTGTGAAAACGTGTTTGGGAAGTTAGTGAACTTTGCTAAAAACAATGTGACGAGGCCAGTTATTAATAAGTTGTTTTTAAATAACTATCAAAACGGTACTGTGAGTAAATTTCCGCCAATTGTTGAATTTCTAGCGCAAAAAGTACAATCCCAGCTTTCGAATTTCGTTTATGAAGACCTCAGTCGTCCGCCCGCATGGAATATCCCAATTTATACATTGGCTCCAGATGATCCTCTATTGCAAGAATTACATGGAAATTTTACTGTTAATGAATCACATGTGATTGTTATTAATGGTAGCAATGTTCTTGCTACACCAAATTCTCATCAAGAAGAAACACCAGAAGATGAAAATAAACCTGAACCTTTACTATTTGAAATAATAAATGACAATGAAAATATTACAACTAACGAAAATTTGATTGAAGTAGAAACTTCCAATATAAAAGATAGAAATACTGAAGAAGTAGATTTAGATGAAGATCAAGATGAAATTGAGATTTCTACTCCAGTAAATCTACTTTTTGAGATTATTCACAGAAATAGTAATATATCAACATTACCCAATGAGAATATCGGAGAGAGTCTTCCCAACGTAATTTCTATAACAAATGGAAGTCTGGATTATAATAATAATATTGTGCATGGGAATACACAATTTCAAACAATAATTATTTTATCAGATAGTTCTAGTGACAACGAGTAGTGTAATTGGAATGCGTAAAATTATGGTATGTTGTGATTAGTGATTCAAATTTATAAGAAAAGATATTACAAAAGTCGTTTATTAAATTTTTAATTGAAATTGCATGTTGATAGTATATTTTGGTTTCAATGTTTTCAATGAGTTGTACGAAAAAATATACCCAAAATAATGACAAAATTGTTATAATATCAAGAGACAATTACTTTAATAAAATATTTGTGGAGTTTGTTATCGAATTTTTGTTATTTTTGTGATAAATTAAGCGACTTAATTGTATATGTATAAAATTAATTCAAATTATTTAGTTATAATTATTAGGTATGTGTCGTAATACATAAAATATTATTATCTATAAAATATATTAATAAATTCTTAAATTCAGATATGTGAATATTATATAAGTATTTACCTTACACCCACTCAACATTCCTACTATTATTGGCATACTTAAATCATACCATTAGTGTATACATATTTATATGTGTTATTATACGGTAAAATAAAAAAAAATCGAAATTTAAATACGGGAAAGTGGGTAAATTTGGAGAAGTTTGTGCGGACAAGTACAACCATATATTTTTACAAAAGTCAATTTTGCATCATTAAAATAAACAGGTACTAACTTTCACAAACTAATAATATATTTGTTATTTTTCTTTTGTGTTGTATCTACCCACATACTACATAGATATGTATTTTAAGAAGATGCGAAAATATAGGTATACAGCAATAATGCACTCAATATAGTTTATGATTATATATCTAGTCAATCTAGTGCATCAGAACCTTACTTTTTTTATATGTGGTGGGAGCTTAGTTGCAGTGACTCCGTAAGCATTATCGCTTGTATGGCTATCACTGTAAATCTCTCGGTGTAATAGTTTTGTATGTGTAAATTGTGTTCAAGTGGCCTCAGATCGCCTTTTATAATGCTGCGCTATTAATCACTTTGCTCTCAACAGCGAATGGTAAGTCGATCCGGATTTAAACGCTCTGAAAAAATGTTACCGTCCCTCCAGAGAATTGAAACCCGGCTCCTATTGTTCCGCCACAACGATACTCAGCCGCCTAACCACTGCGGCTATCGACCTGTTAGTATTCATTGCTAATTTTCAAAAATTACATTTATTCAAAAATTATAAATTTTATAAATACGATTGTAAGGGAATTATTAGATATAAATGATGATCTGAACGAAAAAAAAAACTTATTTTTCAATTTAGTAATAAATACAAGCAGGCTCAAACTCATGGAAGGCCATGTTTTAAAAATATGTTCAAATATACAGTGTATCTCATAATAAGAGGCTGGACTAAACTTATTTTATTTTAAACGGAACATCCTCCATTGCCAAGTATGTTTTTTATTTGAAATTACACGTTGGTTCACAAAATCGAGAATAACACATAAAATTGTGCATTTATGTAGGTATAAGAAATACTTACGAAATAATAAATGTTATTTAAGGCACTGTACATAACAACATTATAAATACAGAACAATTAAAACAATACAAAAAAATTAAGTTGGCCATTTTCTCTTATTACATTGTAACAGTACTTTGTTGAATCATACTACATAAATTACATTGATGACAGATAGCTATTATTATTGACAAATAGGCTTAATTACAAAACTAAATTAATGTCAAAATCGTTATAAGAACTTTGAAATATTTTAAATAGCATTTAAGAAATGTACTATCTACCGTAAAACGAGGTGACTTTGTGACAGATTTGACACTTTTAATAATTTTTTCAGGTCTAGTTTTATAGCTGGAAGGTCGAGTAAATAATACGAAGCAGTCACATCATTTAGCTACTAACCAATAACGATGTGAAACAAAAAACAATAGTGGTTTAGCCAGAATTTTGTTGTATACTTATCACACATTCACCCCATCGCTCGGGGTGACTTTGTGACAGCATTGATCTTTCAGTAGAACACAATGTCACCTTTCTGTGAGGAGATTTTGGAACATTATAACCACGTAAATGTATGCCAGGCTCCGAATTTGTCACAAAATCACTTCCTAACTGAATCATCAATACGTCACAAAGTCAACCCAAATAATAAAAATTATCGTTTTGGCACAATTTATTTATAGAAAATGTAAGAAAACAACGTAATTTAAGTTTTAAATCAAAGTATTGCGATGTATTCCATACCTAAGCAAAATCGATATTATGAAGCAGATTTGACAGACCTTTATTACTTCGTATCTTCTTTTTGTTGCGCTTCTCGGAGGGTTACTTTTTTTTCTAATTTCACTTAAATCTTTTTCTAATGATTTAGATGTATAGTTTTTGTAGGGCCGACGCCGCGGTAGCCCCTTATACTTCCGCACGCAGAGAAATATTATCTTGAGTTAAAACAGACTGTTTCAGTTCAAAACAATCCCGTATTTGTATATCCGCAAAACTATATTGTGTTATCATATATAATACAACGAGTGGTTTTGTGATTATCGATAATCGCCGGCTTGACACGAGATATGTTGCCAAATATTTATGTTGCCACGTATAATTATGTGGCAACATATCGAGTGCGAATCCGGCGATTGTAGATAATCACAAAACCAAGAGTTGTATTCTTTAGATTATACAACGAATAAACCAACTTCACTAAATTAGGTACGACATTTTGAGGTTAATTTCTAACGGGTACCAATACATATAGGAAATGTCATCACTGACAAGCATTCTGAGCTGCCTAATAACAATGCATAATAAAGCAAAAAACAGGAATGAATAATACATATATGTAATCGAACTTTACAACATTCCATAAATTGTGACCAAATGTAGTTTTCAGATTGCATTGTATTAAGAGGTTTATTATTTTTAACTGTCTGATCAATATTTTCTAACATAGTTTCGCCGTCGACATTTTCAATCAAATTATGACAGGTAGGAAATGTTACTGACAAGCAATTTGCAATGAACAATCAACGATTAAAACCGGTTGCTATAGTAAATCAACAAAGGTGATTATCGCTTATTAATGAAAAAGCACGGTGCTTGATTATCACTTATTAGTCCAGTAGAGGTATAGGGAATTAATACATTATGAGTTGTATAATCACAAGAATATTATTTTCTAAGAAAATTGTTTTGACGCAAAACAACATTGGTTTAATGTAAGAATATAATGTATTTGTAAGACTTCCGTATGTCGACCACTGAATTGACAATTTAACGGAAAGTACAGGTTTTACTGAGTCCAAAACGGCCCTCCTTTTCTTGCGGAGATTAGTCTAAGATACCTAAAAATCGTTCTAAAGTGTTATTTCTAGGTTATGTTTCGCTAATGTGAAAATCCTCGCAGAAATGTCAAAACACTAGCGAAACATAACCTAGGAATAACACTTTTTAGAACGATTTTTAGGTATCTTAGACTGATCTCCGCAAGAAACGGAGGTCTGTTTTGGACTCAGTAAAACCTGTACTTTCCGTTAAATTGCTTATAAATTGCCAATTCAGTGGTCGACCTTCGGAAGTTTAGCCAATGGATTTACTTCAAGTACGTTTCGGCGAAATTATTTCTCCAATTCCCATGAAGCTAAAATATACTTCACATAATGCATTATTAAATATGTACTTTTATTACTGCAAATGTCCACGCCTTAACTATAAAAAAACTTATACGTATCTAATTCTTGCAAAATCGTGCACGCAGATAAAAATGCACGTATAAACGCTTCATATACACATATAATCTCGAATGCAGCTGCTCGAAATTTGCAATTCAGCTATTTCACAAATAGGGAAGTTATTCAGATCAAATACGTATTTTACAACAAATATAGTCTAGATTGTATTAAACGCATTTACTTATTCCAAGAAAATGTGTTTGAATCAAAACAGAAATATTCTAGCATTAAAAATATTTGGGTAAAACAGTATATTTTCTTAATTCAAGAACATTTTTCTCTGTGTGCGTGGCATTTCTAAAATATACACCGAATAATTAGATAAGACTGTGGATTATCTTATATCTTGCTAATTCAACTGGAACATTTTAATCCAATATCTTGTAGGCGATTATATCGATTACAGCTTACAGAAAATAAATACAGCAAAATTTAAAGTAGGGCACAGGTGGAGCGTGATGCATTGTTTATATGAAAAGGATGCAGTTTGTTGTCTACCTGTGTTAGCGAATCTCGTAAAGCTATCAATTAATTAGCTACTTGGATTAATGGCCTGGCGATGCACGTATTGGATGTAAACTGTGACTGATGTTGCAGTGTTACAACTATTCAGTTATTATACAATATTTACTAAGCGCCACATGCTCCGTTTATCTATGTATTTTAGGTGAGCGTTGCGACGCTATTTATCCAACTGATAGTTGCCAAACTGTGGCAAGTTTATATGCACAAAATCGAACCAAAATAAATTCGCATTAATATAATTTTGAATAAGTCTTCTTCTAGTAACCGTTGAAGTGTTAAGACGCATCGAATAAACCCCAAGACAGACCAACAGCCCTACAACATATTTAATGTTACTATGAAGATGCTTTTGTATGCTAAACACAAGGAGGCTTGTGCAATTTATTCCTTAAGCGTTAGTACCTATTGATCATTTTAGATTGAACTGAAAAGTTCGTTCAAATATGTCTTAGTTCCAACTGGTAGTTGCATATAACCTATTATAGTAAATGCACAATACCGAAACGTCTATGAAAACCGCTCGGATTACGTTTTTTTTCAATAACCCACTGAGAATTATACAAAATGCCTAATAATATGTTAGATTTTCTGAAGTGGATGAATGACCTGAATTTTCCAAGAGGTGGAATAGTCAGGTGACAGTACTTTGCTGAATAAGTCTTGCAGAATTATTAGAGTATGATTCGGCGAGACCTTTGCTATGGTATTTTTGCTGTCCATTCTCGGTGCTGATTTACATAGTGGACAGTCGTTCTTAATCAAACATATACCGGGTGTTAGTAAATAAGTGCGACAAACTTCAGGGGGTGATTCTGCATGCAAAAATAATGACAGTTAGCTATATAAACGTCTGCTTTAGTTTCAGAGTTATATGGTGTTAAAGTTTTTCTTAAAAACTGACGATTTATTTATTGCTCTGAAACCGGTCGAGATAGGCAAATGAAATTTGGTGGGTTTTAAGAGATGGTTATTGCGCATTTCTTGACATCCAACAAAGAATTTTGTTTTTTGGCGTGCATACGGGTAATGATCTTAATTTTAAAGAAAAAAATGGTACGCCAATGAGATATTTCAAATTAAAAATCAGTTTTGCATTTGCCATTCAATTTGCGATAAAAAACCTCTCTTGCCTTTTTTTCTTGTGAGGCGCCGTTTTTATGCAAAAAAATAAAACATCTTAACGTGTATTTTTCATTTCTTTAATACATTATCTAGTAGGCTACTGTCGACATTCAATATCAATGCATTGTTAAATACAAATATTTTAACGAAGTGTCAAAATAGCAACTCATCATTATTAAGCTTTTAGTTAGCTATAAAATTATTGTTAACATGTAATTAATTTTTCTTTTATTGTAAATAAATAGGTAACTCTGAAACTAAGCATTTGCGGACGGACGTTTATATAGCAAACTGTCATTATTTTTGCATGCAGAATGACCCCCTGAAGTTGATCGCCCTTATTTACTAACACCCTGTATATCACAAGTGACGCAGCTAGTTCTAGCGCCAAGTGTTAATAGAATCGTTTTATTTGTTATAATTGCCGAAATATCCTTGTCTGTTTAGTGACTTACAGAAATCTAATTCATCTGTATAGTATTTTGTTTTCTAACCTGTCATTTATACATTGTATATTAAAATCTTTATTACCCGAAATCTCTTGTATACGGTTAACAACTTGGAGAGATGTAAAATTTATGGTCGATTTTATAGCAACACACGTACTTTTCAAACCTAGCGAAAAATAGACCATTCTAATATACTATAATGCAGATCTTACCACAAGGATAGCATATACACTTAAATTACTGCACCAAATTATGAGCAGTGAAAGTGAATTTGTGCATTTGTACTTTGGAACAGATCTATTTGTCAATTGTCAAAGTAGAAGCAGATGACATCGATGTCTCTGATCTGACATTTATAAATCATACCCACGAGAGAAGATGCAAAATTTAGATGTAGAACCTAATCAGCAACATACAATTCGTGAATCGTACGACGACGGTGAATCAGAATGGAGTACTGGCAATTCGATCGATCTCTTCGACTTAGCCACCGCAGCTGGCCGCCTCGCAGGAAATCTAAACAACAAACCAGGTGCTCTAGACGAATTCTTCAATAAGCTAAAAGTACTCGAACATGAATGGTACGAAGCTGAAAAACGATACAATAATTTGCGCGCGGAGAATGATCGACTCAATAACCAGTAAGTGCCAAATTTATATCTACATTCAAAGAACTAGAAATATTTCAAAAAGCAAAAAATTTATTAAAAACTAAATTATATACTATAAAATATATAAGAATTTTCATTATTACTGCTGCTGTTCCTCTCCACGACCCAGGCGGCCTTGCCTACAATCCGGGCTCTAAAAGCGCGTTACAGACGATACGATCGGTTGTACGACTGTTGTACCACAAGTTGAAAATAAAAACGTAAAGACAAGTCAGTCGCTATTTTTCGTCCACACGTGGATCGTCGAACCAACTACGATGTTACAACAGATTGTACAGCCGATCGTTTCGTTTGTAGACCCCTTAAGGCCGAAATTATGGCCGATCACTTTCAGTCGGTCAACGAAAATGATGCTGACAACAAACTCTCTAATATCAAAGCAGAAAACTTTATAAGGTTAGTCTGAACGAAATTAAAAATTTCAAAAAGAGCCATAAACCGGGGAAACCCCGGGCCCTGATCACATTCCGAAGACTGCCGTAGCGAGACTTTCAGACTCTATTTTACAAGCACTGGTATCCATAACAAACGCTATCCTTGAAACTGGCTATTTTCTAAATATCTAAAAACACGCAGTAGTAGTGTAGTTACCATTCCCAACAGTGACCAGGAAGCGGTGTTCCTGCAAAATCACCGCCTCATCTCTCTGTTATCAAATCTGTCGAAAATTGCAAAACATGTTATTCTCGACGGTGTGGAGGATGACCTCCTCCTACATAACATCATTCAAGATGAACAATTCGACTTTCTGGAGAGGCTTTGCACGGATTTTCAACTTTTTCGGGCCACGGAGGCTATTCGTAACACCTATGAGATAAAGGAGACAATGGGTGCGGTATTTCTTGATATCACACATGCTTTCGACACTGTCTGGCATCGTAGGCTCATCTACAAAATGGTGGTCGCAGAATTTAACTCTAACATTATAAAGGTATTATGATCGTATTTACAGAATCATCGTACATTTGTCGTCAGGGTCGAGGACTCTGTCTCTTCGCATAGGGCTGTCTCGGCGGGTGTGCATCAGGACTCTGTTCTGGGGACTACACTCTTCGTGATTTTCGTCCACGATCTTTCAAGGGTCCACTTCTCAAAGCCCTCTCTGCCGCTGCTTGCAGCGTAGCCTCGACGAAATCCAGCATTGATCCAACAAATGGTGTTTAAAAATCAATGAGGCCAAATGCGTCGCTATTCGTTTTACTAAAACACCGACGACCCTTCCCCCCACGATCATCTTTGGGTGGGAGACTTTCAGTTGCCTTGAAATAAGTCCACGATCTATCTGGGAATGACCCTTGATCAGGGATTAACATTTCGACAGAACGTCAACAAAACCATGACGCGCTTTGTTTAAAAAATAGAAGTTGATGCCCACTTCCGGTTAACCGGAAGTGATATTTATTCAATAATACATATTTTCACGTGATAGTTCATATTCAACTATATCCAAGTGCAAAATTTTGTTTTAAAATGCTGTTCCGATTGTATAATACTTTTAATAGGCCATTCTCACCAATCACCCTGTATATTAAATTATATGTATGTTTGCCTAGGCTTATGCATGAAAAAACAAAATGTGCAATATACCAGAAGAAACTTAAATTTATCCAAGACAATCAAAAAAATTTCGAAAAACTCAAAGAAGTTTACTTAACTATGAAGCACCAGGAAGCCAAAACTAAATCTTTAGAAAATATTTGCGAACAGGCAAGCCAAACGACATCGTGGAATACGGGAAGTTTCGTATCAAAAGCCACCGGCACGATAAGTGTCATCACGTGCGACAAAGAAAGTCTCACAAAATACCACGGCAACATTCTTCAAACAGATTCCATGATCGCCATTAAACGTTCGGAACTGTCTGATGCTCACGATAACTTGCGGCTTCTTAAAGAAATGATCAAAAAGCGCGAATATACCTGGTCAGTAAATGCACAACGAGAAGAGGCTTTAAAAGAAGAAATACGAACATTGCAGGAGGACAAACAAGCTTTGGATACGTTGGTAAGGATGAAAGATATCGAATTGAAAGCTTTGAGAAACCTAAAGGGTCAAAATCCCACGGAGCAACAAGATAATATGGTCAATATGAAGAGAATTATAGGAAAATTGAGTAAACGATTAAGGTAGGTCTTAAGATTTAATACATACGCTTAAAAGCTTTTCAAATTATTGTTGCTTTACTTCAAATGACTTTAGATACTATCATCGAGGACAAGGACACGTTTATTTTTTAAAATAGTAAAGTAGTGATATTTTTCGTAGAAAATAGCACAATCTTCAATTTAAATAAATGTAATGTTACTTATACCTTTATATGTACTGTATTTTTAGGGAAGTAGAAAATGAAAGAACTGGAAAATTTAGAGTACTGAGTGACGGAGAAGAAGAAGTACTTAAGGAAATAGAAAAAGAGTAGGTCTTAAATTCATATTCTCTTGAATAAATAAACTACCTAGTATATCATTTCAATTACATTATGATTGAAAATAATACTAAATAGTCTGAACTTTACAGCAATTACCTTATAAAGAAACCACAAATGGTAAAACCTCAGCCGGTAAAAGTTACCGTAAACCGTAGCTTCCCAGGAACATCTGCCAAAAATAAACTTATGAAGTCACATCTTTCAACCATCGTCGAAAACAAAACCAAGCAATTATCGGGATCCAGTGATGAATATGAAAGTGAAACGCAGGAATTAGAAGAATTAGGCAGGATGAAGAAAAACATTGAACTCAAGCAAGCCGCTCTCAAGGAGAAAGTCCAACAAATTATAAATTATTCGAATGTCCAAAAGGCATAACATAATCATTATATTTTGCTGTAAAAGTTTATTATAGTTCGCAATTTACAATATAATGTACAGATCATCATACTTTGTGTTTATATTTCACTTTGTGTTAGTATTTTGTTTCTTCAATGCGTTATTTACTCAACTGTAAACTCTCATTAATGGTTCCAAAATACGAAAGTTTTTAAAGAATTTTAGTACAAACTTGTTACTTATCTTGATCACTTCAAAAATCAATAGCGTTCTTGATATAAATAAAGCTATTTCACAAATAATCAAATCAATTGACTTAAAATGCAATTTTACTAGGACGGACTGCTTCTCCAATATTCTAAATAGGTTTAAGGTAATTCTAAATAACATACTAGTTTGTTTATAGCCATTTTCTATTCTCTATTATTATTACAGGGGTAACAATAGATTAACAACATGTGCTCTTTTCATTAATTCTATATAGATACTCATTTTATTGGACTTTTGCTTTGTTGATTAATGTTAAGGACTCAGACACTTAAAACAAGCATTTTGTTTACTTTACATATACAGTACAACCTCGATAATCTGAACCCCCGGTAATCAGAACCGCCAGTAATCCGAACAACTATTTTGTTTCTATAATCCGAACAAAAACCTTTTCAAATTCGCCACTCCGAACATCGACATGAAGTGTTTCTTTTGACTAATAGCTGATACTAAAAAATTGGGGAGAGCAAAACAATGAATGTATTTTTTTTTGGTTTTTAAGTAATTTCAAATTCACGTCACTATATACAACCAACATATAGATTTTTAATACATTACTTCATACACCAGATTTTTTTTTTCTTTCCATATAAATAACAACTATTCACGGGCGTGCTCTTCCACCATACACTGTGATATTCATTCCCACTGCAGTTTCCAAATAGGAAACATGTTATTTTAATATTTTAACATTTCAATTTTTAAATTTTCAAACAACAAATTTTTCTCCTATTCGATATTTAACATCTAACTATCTAACATCTAACATATATGTTAGCTTCTTCAATGTAATTGGTTTAATGGTTGAATTTAGAATTTAATCAACAATGTTTTACCATATTTTACCGTATTAAAGTAAGTTTAACTTTATACACATAGAATTCTCCAATTATAAAAAATCAACTGTTATTGTAGCCTTTGAAAAAGATAAGCGACTCATCGAAACGTCGATTGTTATACGATTAGGTAGAATAAACAGCTTCTTGCCATTTATTTCATCAATGAAGGTATTTTTAACTACAAGTCACAAGAGATGCAATCGTTTGTGCTAGAATGTCTTTGTTATCGTTAGGGAAATTTTTAGAAACACTCTACATTTGGAGAGCGATTATTCATCTGGGAAAGACCGAGCGTAGCGCAAGATTAATCGACACCGGTTTCTTAGATCGGCAGAATGGTAACCGAAAGTTATAAATTTTAATGTTATTTTGTAGAATAAATATTACTTTTGAGCTTATTTGTTGTTTTTTTCAATAGTTTTCTTTAATCCGAACAGTGTCGTACTGAATTAGTTCGGATTATCGAGGTTGTACTGTATTTGCTATATATTCGTATTTGGTTAAATTAATATGTCTAAATCTCACGCTTAATGTAATATAATTATAATATAAATAAGTAAAATCATGATAACGAATTAATAGAAATAAGAGCCACCGATAGCATATATTTCTAAAATGCAACTACCTCGGAGCTATCGTAAATGAAACTGCGTTGGAGCGACGAAAAGAAGCACGCGCCATCGATAGCATATATTTTTAAAATGCAACTACATCGGAGCTTTCTTCAAAACTACGTCGAAGCGACGACCAAGAAGCGCGAGCCGATCCGTATTATAGAGATGACGTGCTATTTGACTTTGCGCGGTTTGTTAGTGATATAGTCGCCCACGGACTTGCCTGCGCTGATCGCGATGCGCATACGAGTGTGTACTCGTTGGATTTTTTGCGTTCAGCACACGAACCGTGGTTCGTGGAATAGAAGAGAAATTAGCTTTGTTTTGGTTCAGAATTCAGAATGGTTCTAGAGTTGTTGCGCACGCGCATTTACAGTTTAGCGTTTTGGTTATTTAAGAACTCGAACCGAATTTTTAGTCCGATGTTTTGGTTACTGACAGAATCAATTCAGAATGATTCTGGAACCGTTCAAACAGTTCTTGCTCTTCCATGAGTACCGATTCTGAATTATTAGTTCGAAATTACGTCATCGGTGCATATGTTCAGAAATTCGAGTTATTTCGATACGTTTGTCATCAATGACATTGATATTTACGTTGTCTTTTAAAGTTTGAGATTTTTTCCGTCTGTATTTGATTTTTTTTTGTAAATTACTGTCCTGGGAATAAAATTTATGGAAAGTGAGTGGTATTCTAAGACAGAGACAGGATTTGAAAGATTTAGCGCAGAACATTCGCTATTGATATTTTGTTGGTTTGTATTTTAGTCTGTATCTAAAAGATGGCAGTAACAGGCTCCTAAAATGTGTTTTGGTTATTAAAAGTTCGGAACCATTCTGGAATTATAATGTTGTGCGCTTACGTTCTGCGCAGTTCTGTTACTAATCCTGAATTCCGAACCAAAACAAAGCTATTAGATATTCCTGGACGTAGTTTTGAGTTGTATCGTGTTTTACGAGGTAGTGGTAAACTATTGAACTGATTATTCACATTCGCCCTAGTTCAGGAATAGCTCCGACAAATATATCCTTTTGGCTCGTTAAATACAAGAAGTACATAAAGTACACATTTCAAATAGCGTTTAATACGCATGATAGAGAGACATTATTTGTAAATATTATTTTATATGCTTATACATTATATGAGAATTATTATTTTGTGTCTTTGATGTATGTACCTACAAAGAACTGGAATTTCTGTTTTATTTTTATTTCTTTATTACAATATATGTATTAAAATAAACTCACTCGTTTATTGTGAAAACCCCTTACACTAGTAGTATTTCTCCAGCAGCTAGGTCCAATAAAACAATTGGACCGTAACAATTAATTTATACAAGTCAGTATTTGTAAATACTTTTTGTGCAAGCTTCTATAAGCGACGTGCACAGCTCCGTTTTCTCAGTCTCCACCACTATCTACCATTCACAATTAGTGGAAGAACACAGAGACCTCCAAAATCAGTTTTCCCCAAGGTTTTTTTGTTCACGCAAACACGACAAAACAATCGCATAAAGTAGTAAACTATGTTACAGCCGAAAAAGTTCCGAAACCAAAAAGAATTTCTGAAATAACTTCAAAATACGGGGTGACACCAATTTTATGCTCGGCAGTGTATATGGTAGCCATGAAATTTGTGTTGACGTAGAATCCGTGAAGTCAACATATGGCTTATTCCTAATTGTGATCAAATTTTTTGTACTAGTATGGGGATCCTCAACTGCCAGGCAAGTACTGCAAATTGATTATTTTAATTTTTAACTGGTTTGGCACGTTCTTCCTTTTTATATTCTACGTGCTCAGTTGCTTCAAATCGATCCCGAAGTCTTTCAAAGACTAAAGGTTCTGGATATCTTCGATTTGAATAACGTATTTGATAAATGCGCGATGCAAGCAGTGGATTTCGTTCACATTCTCCCAAAATAGAGATGATTTGAATTAGCTAGATAGTTAAATTTTGCTTTTAACTAACCTGTAAAAATATAGTGTTTCAATTTGAAAAAATGATTTACGCATTTCAATTGTTTCAAAAAGACACTAATTTCTAGAGCACTATGTGTAACGTATTTAAGTCTACAGCTGTTTATTATCATCATAGAAGATGCTTCTAATGCTATGTTAAGTTTCATAATGTTACATTTTTCCGTTAGGTACCGAAATAATGAATAAGATAGCAAAATGTCAAAATTATCAAACACATATATCAATATCTTGCAAACTAATGAAAATAACTGAATATGATCCTGTATAAAGTTGCCTTTAAATTCTTCAGGCAATTCAAAAATGTGATCATATATAGGATGTTCCATTTAAAAATGTAAACTTACTGATGGTTACGGGCAAACAAAACACCCTGTATATCGTAGAATAGTTTTACGTTATAAATTTTGTAAAACTAAAAAGCTTTTGTATTTAAATATTAGCAGTATTTTGCATAAAAAAAGATATGGAAGAATATCGCATTATTGTTACACCGTGTATATGTATTTTAAGATTTTGTAACAGTTGCAATAAATATTTGATGTGTGTACATAGTCAGTATTTGTTGATAATATCTGTCTGTTGCGTAATTTTTTCTGGTTACATTAGTGTTCTGATCCAAAAACAAACTCTTATTTTTCAATAAACAGTGAAAGTCAATTATTACGTCGTCGCTTATAAAAGCGAAAATTTAAAGTATTCTGGATAAACGTTTTTTATTCAACTTTGAAATAAAATATATATTATTTCGACACCATTATATTTTAAGTCAATAAATTCCCAAATAGTCCTTTGTAGTTTCGACATAATTATAAAACTATAGTAAATATTGAGTTCTCGATCAGCGTTGTCCATGCAGGGAAGAAGATACCACTTTAATTATTTATTTTAATACTATACTTACCTTAAGTGAATTATTTTGAATAGTAAATAGATTTCTAATGCCATGATTATTAATTTTAATAAGAAATTTTGATGCAATATTATTCTTTTTTTTTTGTAAGGAAAGATATCCTTTCCATCATCCGTTTCAATTACTTTTCTAAAAGGAAAACATTATTGAAGGTTTCATAACACTAATATTTCCAAAGTTGTTGTCAATGTCTGGGGGGTTATTCTCGAATCTGAGGGAATGGAAATTTCAAGAGAATTGTCAAAAAATTCCTACAATTTCAATAATTCCTATTCTGGATCTGACTTTCTCACTTTTTCGTAACGAGTAGTATCGAGGAGTGAGCGGTGAAAGTTACTCCCTGGGAGTGCTATTTTTCCACTGTTTCGAGAATAACCCCCCTGGAATAGTTTGTCTACCTTATACAAATAATTGGTTAAAAAAATAAATGATTACTTTATTATTACTTGAATAAACAGTATTGGTATTGAAGTTGAGTTGCTGTTTATTTTTTGTCATTTTAATTCTTGTAACCATGAGTACGAAATGCACTATATTAACCAATGGAAAAGATTTGCATGCCATGTATATTTTGGTGATCTGTGATTTTGTTTCCAGAACATGTCATTTATAAATCATAGTTATTCTCACAGTTCTTTTCAAAATATTAGTTTAGTAAATCACTCATAATTTCTTCGTTTCATTCTGGCCATTTTTCAATAATCAAATTTGCTTTTTGGGCCTAATGAAAAATTATAGTAATTTAAAATGGGCAACTTAATTAGTTGTGAACAGTGTACAGCAGCAAGTGAAGCTAGCGTATTTACTTTTTCAGACCCATTAGTATTAAAATTGACAGAAGGTATAGAAACTACTTATAATTTGTAAAACAAAAATATATTACTTATAACTAGTAAATATACACATATTAATAAACAAATTAAACCTAACAATTTTTTAGGAATTCGACCAGAAGACCAACAAAAACATGGTCAAGTGCGTGATATAAAAGATAGAGAATGGATGGATAAAATACAATGTATTGAAGAGCTACATACAAATGCATATGGTCTTTCCTTAGAAGGTGTTAATGAATTATGTCGACGTCTTGAGCAGCATCTCGATAAGATGAATGATGTCAATGCTTTAAAACATGAAGTGGAAAAGTGTTACAGAAAACATCCTGGTCAAACTTTACAATGTCGAGAGCAAGTACAAGAATTTGAAGATCATATTGATCTTGGCAGATTAAAAACTATAAAAAAGAAATTTCATAGTGATTCTGGCAAAGATACATAATACCTACAGATAAATTTATCGCTTCTCTAGATTTTTAAATTTGGCTTCTAGGCGTTTAGAATATGCATCCAATTTATATGCTGCTTGCTCTAGTTTTATAACGCTATCCTCAATTTGATCTATTTGATCAAGGTATGGCTGTAATGTGTCATCTAAAAATAAGATTAATATTATACAAGAAAATGTGAAAAATAAAAAATTACATTTCTCCTTTAAATCATTCATATTTTTTGCAATATTACTTGCAATATGTTTCATATCTGAATATTTAGTAATTGTGGCATTGTTCATATTCTCTAATAATCTGTAATCTTCTAAAGTTGCCGTTAGTTCACCATATAAATAATCAGCAGTTTTATTAAACATAGTAGTAGCTAATCGACTCAGATTAGGATCATGGGGATCCAGTGCTTCAAAACTTGAAGTTGATGTTGATAGTGTAGGTCCTATAATTCATGCAAATTAATTTGGTTTTATTAAAATACGAAGACCAACTTGCCCCTTTTAGGCGAATCTGTAACACTTTCCGATTGATTATCTTCTGTATTTGTTGCCATTATTTATAATTTATAGTTATTGGAATGAACTATATGTTTATTGACTTGACTGTTTCTCAAAATTAATTGAAATATAATCATAACCTCCAATTAATTTTGACAATTATTTTGATATTTGACATTTGATCGGATATTGGAACATGCTAGAACGTGATTAGAACCACGGAACCGACGATGTTGAACTAGTACCAAAAAAGGAATCTATAATGGATCCTGTCGCGCGGTAATTTTAAATTTTTTGCTAAAAAATTCTAAACATTTTGCAAAAGATGGTAGAATACATACAACAATAATACACACTACCTTAATGCTAGATCTGAAAGTTAAGACAAAAATTAGCAATAATAACGTGTTATAAGTAAAAGCGTATCATATCATACAACATTTGAATGAGGAAAATTAAAGTACAGGATGGGCCACTTAAAATGATGCACTAAAATTACAGCCAAGCTAAATAGAAATTTTAAAATCCGACGTAAATTGTGGTTGATGAGAAGCACATTTTAATAACAATGTAAATTTTATAACATTCATGATGACGTCACGCCGAAATCAATTTGCATTTTATTAAATAGCACATTTATGTTTTCTGTCACTGTATTGTAAGACTTTGATATTTCTAACACATCGCAATCACTTATTAAATATTTTATCCAACTATATTTGCAATAATAAAGAATGAAATTTGATAATTTAAATTTCGCGGTTTCGAAGTTTCAAGCTTAGTTTACCGAAATTTTACGTAACGTACATATGTTAATGTGTCAGATTTGACCCTTTTCACTTAAGAGGGTTGTCTACCAGCTGATTATTTTCCAGTTGTGCCATATCTACATAATTCGGTAAATCATTTGCTTGATTTTATTTCAATATAATTTGAAAATTGGGCTTCATATACATATTTCTACAAATGTTTTACATCTACATATACAAGTTTGTCTATTAATATTCAATATTAACTTCACAATCGCGTTTACCTTGATAGGGGAATAGAGATTACTCAATTCATTTTTAGATTTAATTTCTGAAATTTATTGCTATGAACATTAAAAAGACGTCCATGCTTGTGTGTATGAAGCCCAATTTTAAAATATGTTTTAAATAAATCATAAAAACATATTATGAAAAAAATTAACTGTTGCTAAATTTAAAATATGAAGTGTAAACTACGAAATCTAATAATAACTATTTGAATATATTTCCCATGCAAGTACTATTTGCGCAACAAAATGACTAAAATATTGTATTTATAAAACTCGGAGAAGTTGTATACCACAAATCATACTAAAAGGAGATAGGAAACTCAACGATAAAAATGTGGGTTCATTTTAGACAACGTAGTTCGGAGCGAAAAACATGCGGGGCGCTACATGCAGGTTTAGCGGGAAATTTAAACACACTTATGGAACAGGTAGATATGTATTGTCGCCGTTGGAACTGGAAAAACGCGTAATTTTAAAACTGCTGCTTTTGCGGAAGAGCAAAAGAGTTCATCTCGTCTTCGCAAAAGTAGCAGTTATTAAGTTACGCGCTTTCTCAATTCCAACTACCTATTATAAAATTTTAAAGCCAAAATATTTTAAAACAAATTCTTTTAAAAAGGCTACAGTTAACTAACATTGTTTTTATTTAATTTAAAAATTTAATAGAATAAACAACATTAAAAAACAAGGTTTAATATTATTTCTTTCTAGATTTTAAATAGTTATTTCTACACCTTTGCAAAAATTCGTCTGATGTGTTGCCCGAGTCCTTACCATTGAAAACCGGGAAACTATAGACTTAACTTAATATACACACTGTCAAGTTTAAAACTACACATAAAAGATATATATGAATACTTAATACTACACCACACACCTAAAATAAAATACTATATTAACACCACTCAACTAAAAATAAAAACGTTAGGTTTATAATAAAGTACAAAATTAATTTGCTAAAACTCGTAAACATAACCCTCGCAATATGCAGAAAAGCAAATTTTTTGCCGCGTGGTTTACATCAAAGAGTAGAGTTACAAAGAGGGTGCACTAGAGCTATTATGAATGAATGCGTAAAATAATTCTTATGGCCTCGATAGAGCGATCTGATTGGGAACACCGAAAGTTGAACACCAAATTTTGATTGGCTAGTATTTATTAATGAAAATTTTGCAGAGTTAGTTTAGCCAACACGCGATTTGCAAAGTCACTAAACCGAGAATCTTTGGAAATATTAGAATTTAATGCAATTAAAACTTTAAAATATGTGAAAGTATTGACATAGTGAATGTTAGAAGTAAAAAAAAAGAAATACTTTGGTGTTTCTACGTAAAACGTAACATGTATAAATTATGAACTACCAACTTTAAAAAAATGCAACCTTACATCACAGGTTCACATGTTTACATTCTGACAGTCGATAAGGCAGGGTTTGACTGATTTGTACTAGAGACGCCCTCCGTCAATTTCATCCCGAACTATAGGTTCAACTTTTCATATCTAGTGCCCACCCGGTGTTGTATACGAGCTCATACCACCTCATACCGCCAACGACTAATGTTTTTGCACTTGCCGATGCAGATTTAATGCAAGCTGGTCAATAAGTCAAACACTTAACACCAAATTATTGTTTCTACATAAATTAAACACTAAAATAATTAATTTTGAACGTTGTCAGTTACCAACTGACATAATGACTACATTATGGACTACATCTTAGAGCCTCTGTTATCCCAAGGTTGGAGCGATTGTTCCTTTAACCTTTTTATCGCTGGGGTGCGTGGTTCCCAAGCCACGTGAGGTACTGCGGTCAAGTGTTCAGCTCGGGGCTATTGCGCCATCTGCAGGACACGCCTGGTCGCCACTCGCGGAGGAGGTCTGTCCGGATCCAGCTCTGCTAGATGTTGTTTTTTCGTTTTCCTCGAAATGAAACAACAGGATGAAGATGATTAAAAATATGCAAACTATATTTCCACTGAAAAATGTTTGTAGACTAAATTTACATTTTTCTGGTAATCGCCTTTCTTTTAAAAAGTACATAGTGTTGTGCCATCACTCAAGATATCAAAGAAAAGTACATTGAAAGTAGTTTATTTTTACATACAGCCAATAATGTATGCAGACACATTCAGGTTTTTTAGTTACTAGATAATACAGAAAGTTGTATCTTCCCTCTTCTGACGTTTCCGGTAAATTTTAACATAGGCAGAATATAAAATTATCTGTAGTAAGTAATACCATGAGCTTTGAATTTATCGATAATTTCACGAATGCTTGTTGCATAGCGACGAAGACGAGTGTCAATTTGACAAGCATTTAAACCACGTAATTTAGAATTTACAAAGTTTTTCTGAAAAGTATTATATTAATTGAAAATTGGAATGAAATGAACGATATATTATATTTCTCCTTTCTTCGCTTTTAACAACCTTTAGTGTAAAGGTTCTTTTTACTAGAGTAGGGTAAAGTTTCGATATGTTATCTCAATACTGGTATCGATTATTCGATAACTGAAATAACGATGGTGTATCGATTCTAAGATATAGGAATTTAGGAATGAATTCTAGAGGGTATCGATACATACGAACGGATGTCAAGAAATTCATGACAAAGTCCATTACATTTATGAATAAATCTAGTAGGTACTTCGTACATCAGTAAATTTTTAACAATGTATATATGTATAAATTATCTGTTTTATGAAAGAAACAGACTATATTACATATACAAGTTCGAAATCGTATAAAACTATGAATTAATTACCGTACATACTGTGAATTGTTGATATCGATGCAAAATATGTCTTCAAAAAGACAATTTTTAATAAAAACAATATTATTATTGGAAACGAACCTCAAACTACAAAAGAACACCAATAAACTGTCGGTGCTACTAAATAACAACAGGATAGTTGCTACCTGACGTTCCCATTTGTGGTAATAGACTCAACCAAGCAAAAATGTGTCGTCTGCCAACGTCTGCGCAGCTATGACGAATGTACCTTTTCATTCTGTGCGAATTCTACACGTCATATGTGAATTAATTTTAAAAATAAAATAATTAAAATATGCTGTAGTTAATTGTATTAAAAAAAATATCAGATTGTAAAAAATTCCATAAAATGCTACAATATATGGATAAATAAATAGTATCCTATCACTTTCTTATTTATTTATATTTTTCTATTTAGTTCATACGTCTCCAGCGTGTAGGATTACACAAACACATGTATAAAGCATGATAAAGTATAAACAAAAAATTCTTTGTGTGTATTGTGTACTAATAGAATAGATTTTCTCTATACTTATCCGATTTATCTCGAGCTAACAACAGTATTGTACAGAACGTGCGCGTTCTGAAATACGCATGTACCTATAAAAGCGAGATAAAAAATGTTGCACATATTAAACTAATAAGAATTTATTTGAAACCCACGATATGCATATAGTCCATCCATCAGAGTCCTCTATATGTGAAGATCAAAACTTAAAGTCTAATGTTATAGATGGCAGCACATGCCGGAACAATATTAACTTATCTGTCCCCCACCATTCGTTACGTACCCTTAAGAGTCAAGTTCAGTCTTGTTTTCCTTAAAAATCATAGAAAAAAAATGAATAAAATTGTGTAAGTTTTAGATTTTCTAGTAAAAGTATTCTCAAATTTTGTACAAAATTTTTAGAGCCGTTTAGCTATAATTGCATTTTCTTATCCAAAATTCAATTTATTTAGCTAACGGTTCAAACGATTTTATTCAAAAATGTATGAGATATTAAGATTATAATGTAGATAATACTCAATTTTTTTCATTATTTTTTTATGAACAGAAACTTCAGAATTAAATCTGGAAAGTTGTTCCATTACTTCTTATGGAGTTAAAGCAGTGACGACAACCTCTATGTTTGCTAGTAGTTTCGCTTCTTCTTACATAGATGGCACTATGACGACATCGTACGTCGAAGACAGAATGCGATACAGATATTGCAACAAATAATGGACCGGTTGCAGTTAGAACAAAATCGCTAATGGACATGCGCGGCGGGAACTAAATCACGGCCATTTTTTCAAATATTTAGTTACTTATCCTGAACTACGAATATTCCCCATGTCACATCTGATTCACATCGTCCGCGTCCAGACTGCTACCAACATCGTAACCACGGTGCGAAATCTCCCTAAATAAGAGGTGATACCATGATTTAGAGCCATCTATTGGATCGTGAGAACTGTTGGCGGCAAAATTCAAAATAGTAGGTAATTTATTTTCATATCATAACTAAAAATGAATTTTGTTTTTGTTTATTTTACAATTAATTATTACAATAGTATCATATCATAATGATAATGTAAATAATCAATTGTAAAATAAACTAAAACGATACATTAATATAACTTTACATATGGCGACTTGTAAGAATGTGGTGTGTCAAAAAAGAAAACAAAACCTATATAGACAAGTCACTATCGTTAAAGTTTATCAACTAAACCAAGCGGTTATTTACTTAACACTACAGCTAATAATAATTATAAAAACGCATTAACATTCAAACGAGGAAAAATATAAATCAATTTAAGTACAACTAATTCCAACGACAACTGATTAATAACTGTCATATGCAATCATATGATTGTGGGCTTGTTTTGTTTATCTTTTAGCGCTAGAGCGCCCTCTTACGGAACGTGAGAATCTTGCGGCCATGACAGTTTCGTATCTTATATTAAAGATTACATGCTATGATCGTAACTTCAAATAATCTAGGTGCATAACAGTCACCATGGTTACCGCGCATAAGCAAAGAACATTTTATAATTGAAATCGGTGCATCGCCGGATCTGATATCTAAAAAACTATATCTACTAACTAATATCTACTAACTGATATCTACAAAACTAATAAGTTGCATCTTGTATTTATCGCACTCTTTCGAACTCACAGATTAAACATGAGAAAATCATAACGATATTTTGTATTTGCAATTGATATTTGATATTGAGAAAGAAGTGAAGTTACTATTAGCTTTGTTTAGTAAGTACGCTTCTAATACTTCCAACGATTGGAAACGGCTGCAAAAAGTGAATGATAGTCACGTTACATTACTAAAGCAACCATTTATTAAATCATAAGTTATTTTTTAATCCATGTCCTACTCTGAAAACTTTTCTTGTGGCACTTTATATTTTTCTGCTGATGTTTATGTACCGCAAAGAGGAACTTTCCTCCACATTTCGATCTACTTTGTGATTATGACGCAATTTGTAATTCTTTTACTACAAAGACAGAGTGGATTGTGTACCTACATAAGTAAAGATAAAATTTTAAGACTTTTTGTTCTTACGTATACTTGTTTTTCATAAGTAATATAACAAGTGACGAAGATTTTCCGATAAAATTGATTTGGATAATTTGTAAGTGCTTGTTGAGTGTTTAAGATCAACAAGCACGAACAAATTATCCAAATCAATTTTATCAGAGAAAAATCTTGCTCACGCGTTGTATTTAAAAAGACTATATCACGAATTTCGTAATTTACTGTCTTCGGTTGTGTTCATTTTGCCATGTATTTGGCTGGTAACTAAGGAAATAAGGTAGTACTCCATTAGCATTGATAAAACCACGAGTGATCACTTATTAAAATCCACACATGATTTTTTCGCTATAGTATGAATGTCATTGGCTGTTGCTAAGGAATTCCAACTGTGTGATTGGTTGACAGAAATGTGAGTGATATAGTCGAAGAAATATCGTAATTCGGAAGTAATACTGCCAGATGCCACGAATTTGTGATTTACATTTTCGCAATCTACCAACATATGGCCAAAGCTGTAAGTAAGGTGTTTTACCAAGCGTACAGTTCTTCGTTTTCGTAAACTACACTACCGTCCCCTACTGGCAGCGAATTTTACTACTTCGCACTGAACTTGCCTCTTAATGGGTTCTCCGACCGAGATGCCCTGTCCAACGTTCCTCTGGCCAGTGCCAGCGCATACTCCGTTAGAGTTGGAAGTTGTAGATCCCTATGTATCTGTGCATTGCTTACGAACCAGGGTGCCGAAACAATCATACGCAGCACCCGGTTCTGCAACACATTCAGACGCCTAATTTGTGACATGCTAGCACTGGACCAAGTTAGAGCTCCGTACGCTAGAGTCGGCCGGAGAAACGCCATATATATCAGAAGTTTAATCTTTATACTCAAAGAGCTTTTATAGCAGAGCAGCGGATACAGGACAGCCCTCACTCGTAAGAATTTGGAGATGACGTTCGAGAAGTGTTGCCTAAAAATCAGCTTGGAGTCAAGCGTTATACCCAGGTATGTAACATGGGGTCTCCAAGGTAGATGTTCGCCCTGTATGACAATGGTGGTAGGAGGAGGGTTTCGCTTACGCGAGAAACGTAAGGCTTCGCACTTCGAAGGATTGATCTTCAATCTCCATTTGGTAGACCATTCCACGACCTCATCGACGGTATCCTGCAAACGGCGGCAAATCAGAGCTTCATCGCGCGAAGTTGTAAACAACGCGGTGTCATCTGCGTATATTGCTAGTTCTGTATGTGGTGAGCGCGGTATGTCCGAAGTGAATAAAATGAACAACTCAGGTCCCAGAAGGGAGCCCTGAGGAACACCCGCCCGTATGGATCTGGGGGTCGAGAACTCGCCAAGCCTCTTGATCCTAAAAGTCCTACCAGATAGGTAGGACTGAACGAGGGCTGTTAGCTCCGGGTTGATGCCCAGACGCCGCATCTTGAATAACAAGCCGTCGTGCCATACCGAGTCGAAGGCGTGAGCAAAGTCCAAAAACACCGCACCGGTCGAATGCCGCTGCTCCAGAGCATTCCGCGCTTCCTCCGTCAGTCGGAGGAGTTGAAAGTCAGCCGACAAGCCTCTGCGGAAGCCGAACTGCTCATCAGGAAGGTAGTTACCTTCACTGATGGCGTCACGCAACCTTTCAAGAATTATGGCTTCGGCTAGCTTGGATAGATTAGACAGAAGACTTATCGGCCTGTAGCTAGATGGAAGTTGCGGATCTTTACGAGGCTTCTGGAGCATTACAACATCCGCCTGTTTCCAGATGGACGGAAACGTTCTCAGGCTCAGTATGGCACCGAACAAGACGACCAAGGCATCAATGGCACTTTCTGGCAATCGCTTTAATGCGGTGTTGGCGATGCCATCGGCTCCTGGAGCCTTCCCATTCTCCCGGATGCTGATGTGGCGCATGACTTCATCTCGACCCACCACGGGAAGCGGCTCACCACGCTCAACAGAAATACGCGCAGCATCGAAGGCAACCTCACGGTGTAAAGGGCCGTATTGAGGTTGACCCTCGACACCAGCAAAGATATTCTCCATGTGTTCAGAGAACACCCGAACCTTGTCCTCCGTGGAGTAAACAATACCCGCATCCCCCGAAGCGGACCGCTCTCTTTTGGGGCGCCCCTCTTTTTAAGTGCCCTAGTCAACTTCCACAATGAACCATCGTCCGGAATAACCGAAGAAACCGACTGCCACCATTTATTTTGTTTGTAGGTTCTCAGCTCGTCTCTCAGCCTAGCCGCAAGATGATTGGCGGCACGAATATCACTCGGGTTGAGGGTCTGCTGAGCCCTTCTCCTAGCCTGGCGCTTGCACCGTAATAATGTCCTAAGCTCCACTAGTAGCCAAGTATCCGGTTTTGGGATGGAACGTCTGGTAGATGCAGATATCGCGTTTGATATACAGAAGGTGAGACATTCAGCGACAGTCTCCAAAGAATCGACCCCATCAATGCCAAGAGCAAGTCCATCGGTGTACTGGCGGACCCTATCAACATACTGATCCCAATCCACGGTCCCACGAGGCGCGACCGCAGACATCCTTAACTCCCCCCCAAAGACAAGAAGGATCGGGTTATGATCCGACGACAACTCTGAAATGCTCTCCACTGAGACGTAAGACGGAAATCCTCTCGTGAGTGCTATATCCAAGATGTCCGGCCTGACGCCGGGGCGAAAGAAGGTCGGCTCGCCCGGGGAATGCACCTCGACATCAGATAATGACAAATATCGAAAAAGCTTTCGACCAAATGGACTACATCGAGTGTCCGTAAATGATTGAAGCTGACAGCTACTGTCAAATTTTGGTTAAGTTTGTAAGACGACTTTTGATTTCGATTGCAAGAATTAACATTAGCGTCTCACGCGGTAGTTACTTTCAGCATAATTATTAAAAATTGTTTCTTAATGTCAAACACAATATTCTTCCTTTTGGAAACGTTTATTGCCAATTAAAATTAGTTAAGAACATAATTATAAAAAATTGTAACTATAAAACCATTGCAATGACAAAAATACAAACCCAACGAAAATATAGACGTGCGACTATGGCCAGAGAGGAATAAACCAACTGACATTCTCATGCCCGGTTGCACCGACGAATAATCTTGGGTTGTAGCAGGTAGTCGTTTCCGAGAGCGTTGCACCAACCACCAAACTTCAACAACCCGGGGATATGAGGTGTCAAAATCGAACCCGACGAAATCCATCGTTTATGTGAATAATCTTAGGTTTTTTAATAGCGACTATCTTCATAATATTTACCTAACGAACGTCGGGTGTATTATTGCTGGGACAGCTGCAAGTTGGGAAGGAAAATATGTTTCGTACTTATACATTAAATATATATTGCCTAAATTGCAAAATCAATTTGAATTTTTACCATAGGGATAGCAATCTATTTTCGTGATTATGCATAAATATATTTTGCCAGTAAGGAGAAGAGCAGGTATGAAAGAAACGGTTTGCAAATGTAAATGCAGTGCATTAAGCAAAATTGTTTTGTGATTTTGGTAGAGCAATAAAACATCTGGCTTTAATGGAGCGTTGTAAAATTAGTATGCATGTTAGTAATATTTTTCGGATTTTCAAAGCAGGGCAAACATTTGCTTCAGTTTCCAGTTGTGCTCTGTGTAATTCAGACATAGTAGAGTTGAAAATGGAATCTGTTAAAAATATTCATTTTACTGAAGCTGAAAAGGATGCCATAATAAATATAAGCATAAAATATAGGAACATCGTAGAAAATAAAAGGACGGATGGCATATCTAATAAACAAAAAAATATCGCATGGGAAAACATCGCAAAGAATATAATGCCCTGGGCATTAATGTCATTCGTACCAGTAAACAGCTGCGAACTTTTTATGATAATTTGAAAAAGAAGTTGAAACGTCGATGTGCTGATGAAAAAGTAAGTTTTTCTTTAATAATAGCTTTATATTATTAAAACATGGTGCCTTTAGGTAGAACTTTATAAAACAGGTGGTGGTACTATGAAAGTGCCTCCAATTGTACCTGCAGAGGAAAAATTGCTGGATTCATTGAAAGAAACTTTTCGTCCAATGCCAAATGCTTATGACTCAAGTTCATCATATTTTGAAGGTAGTGTTTTAACAGTAATGTATATCTAATAATGTGTAATATATGTATTCATTTCTATAACAGAGCAACAGACATATGAAGTGAGCAATGAGAATTTGTATAGCGTTATAACAGATCATGATTATATTCCTGATACAATGGCAATTGCAGGATCCTCTAAAGATATAGGCCAATCACCAAAAGGTAACGTAAAATTAACACTGCTATCGTTGAGGTTTTATTTTTATGTTCAATTGTAGCATATACAGGCACGCCTAGTCGTAAACGTACACTTGGTGATGTGTATGAAGAAGTATCTTCCTTTAGCACTACAAAAAGGAAAAATATGACTACTAAGGAAGATTACACAAGAAAATGTAGTGATGAAAAACTGCAGATACTTTCGTTAGAAAAGGAAATTAAGCAAAATCAAAAAAAAAAACGAATTAGAAAAACACGAATTAGAGATGCAAATTCTTAAAAAGAAATTAATATGGCCGAAAATGAGAAGAGTTTCAAAAGAAGGAACATGAACTAAAATTAAAAGTATTGCAGTCCCAAATAAGAAGAGAATTTTGAATCTTTCATTACAAATGTTTCAAATTTTTATAACCAACGGCAGGAAGTAAGCAGTTATTATGCAGTGAAATATATTCAAGGAATTGAAATTCTGTTGAGTAATAAGAATAACAATTACCATTATTATAATATTTTAATGTACATAATTACATGAGTACCTGTATTATAAAACTAAATTTAATAAAACATTCAATTAAAAAAGGTGTTAATAATATAATTTCTTCGTGCATGTATATTATTTTCTAGTTGCACAGCTTCGCATATAGGAAAGTCAAATACATTATTATCGTCTGCAATCTCATTTTCCTGTCGAGATTCATTAGCTATATTATGTAACACAGCTGTAGCTACAATAATTCTTAAAATATTTTCAGTTTTTAATTGCATCCCAGATCTCAATGCAGGAAACCTTCGTTTCCAAACACCATTCAATCTCTATTACATTTCTTGTTCTTATATGAGCATTTTGATATCTCATTTCTGCTTCTGTAAGGGGATTAGCAAGCGGTGTTAATAAATAGTTTGTACACATGTAACCACTATCCCCTAACATGTACGAATTTGCAAATTCATTTGCTTCAAACCGTGCTCTAAGTAGGCTATTTGAAAATATCCTACTGTCGTGCACAGAACCTGGCCACCTTGCAACAATATCCATAATTTTCAAATTTGCATCACATACTATCTGGACATTTATAGAAAACCATCCTTTACGGTTACGGTATAACTCTGCATTCTCACCTCCAGGCGATTTAATAGGAATGTGAGTACAATCTATAGCCCCAATGACACCAGGAAATTGAGATAATTTATAAAATTCTGTCTTTACACTAGCAATGTCATTTGCTGTTGCTGGCATTTTAATATATTCCTGAGCCATAAGTGCTATATGGTGTGATACGCGGTGAACACAACGACAAACTGTACTTTTATGAATGTTCATGCAATCACCTATTACTTGTTGAAATGACCCTGTTGCATAAAAGCGTAAAGTACACAATAACTGGTTCATTGGTGAAATTGGGTGGTTCTTCATATTTTCTTTCAATAATTCGTTCTCAAAACGGCTTAATAGTCTTACTACACAACCTTTAGATAATCTAAAACGCGCTTTAAATTCTTCATCATTATAATAATTGAACAGATCCGTTCGTGGTCGCAAATTCCGAAGATTTGGGAGCAATTCCATAATATGTTCTTCATCAGATGATGAAGACGAACTACTTAAATTTAATTCCATTTTTAATTGTTTCTTAATGCAATTATACGCTACGTGATATAATTTCACCCGTATTTCTGTGTCTAGACAGTAAACCACAACTACCACAAGAAACGTTAAGGTTGGTTAAGAATTAGGAACAGGGCAAGAATTTTTGACAGATTTCCCGCCGAAGATGATTTCAGTTCACCAATCAGCAAACGGTTTTTGTCGATTATACTCGAACATTTCAAGATTTGTCAATCCTAGGTTGTTTGGGTCGGCGCAACAGTTACAGAAAAATCTCGGTTTCACAGAAAAAACCGAGATTCACGAACTGTCGTTTCAAACCGCTGTTGGTGCAACCGGGCATCAGGGTGGTAAACTTTAAGCACAGAAATTGCATACATTTTGACAGACGTCAGCTTCAAACATTTACGGAGCCCAATTCAAATTTTGCGTTTTACGCAAATATGCATCAGGTAAATAACATTGCGCGCTTCAAAATTTGAAATATTGGCGGCAATTTCAAGAAGTTGTTGATTTTATTTGATATTAAAATTAATCATATTTTATACAGTAATACGTTAAAAAATTAGCTGTTTACGAAACTTACAATAAAAATACCACATCCCATTTAAATAAATACAAATTGATTTCGGTATGACGTTATGATGAATGGTATAAATATGTATGTACATACATTTTTATTAAAATGTGCTTCTCTTGAAATTCTTTTTACCTGGGTCCGATTTTAAATTTCTTATTTAGTTTGGCCGTCCTGTTATATCTTATCTGATCTTATCAAACAATTTTGTATATTATGTATATACGATTCAGAAACAATACAAGTTTAGACAATTCAAATGATTTAGTATTAGGAAGTAACATGTTTTCAGCGATCATGTTTGTATCGAGATTTACCACAGTGATTCGAAGAGACTTGTGAAATTGGTCCACAATCTAGGAATCACTAGTAACATAAATAATTTCAATGTTGGCTACACATTGACATCATCTGACCAATCTGACGCAGTAATAGGAGCACAGAAATAAGTGGAAATAAGTTTGTTCAAGTTTGTCAACCTAATTTTCGGACACTTCTACAGGCATATGAAATGTTCTAAGATCTATTATTTCCGATGTAGTTTGCCTGAAACCCATTGCACGAATATTCAAACTAATAGTATAGAAGTACGTAGAAGATGTTATTTAGGTTATTAAGGCCGGTCCAAATATGTAGACTATATGCTACAAAATGTACGCATATTCCTGCCGTATTGACCATCAAGTATAATTCAAATAATTATCAACAACGAACATACAAGAATTTTGGTCACAAGGAAAAAGATACACCGTTCGCATCAAAACTTTGGTTCTCGTTACTACTTGTATTATTTGTTGCGCCGAATTTAAATTACAAATGGTATTTAAGCTCTCAATTTATTAACTACTAACACCTACTTTCTATAACGTTTGTTTTATTAGGATATACAGGAAGGTATTTCCATCAGTAGATGCTCACTCAGAATCATCTGAAGGCCACAAACTCAAGTCAAGTGAATCTAAGTTTGAAGGGGATGGAGGTTCAAAGAAACCAAAGAAAGAAAAAATTGGCTTTCGAGATCGCAAGGTATAATGATCTATGTTGTGTATTACTTGTACATTAATCGATAGAATTTATTCAAGTAGATAATAGATTACGAAAATCGCTTGAGAGCTTATTCCACACCTGATAAAATTTTTCGTTATTTTGCTACTGTAAAAATAATTACACAGCAAGGGACAGAAATCTTGATGACACCTGATGATTTTTTAAGGTCTATAACACCCGGACTTCAACAGCCAGAGGGTAAAAATAATAAATTTCATAGTGCTACAGTTTGGTGTGCATTTAACAATTTTATTTATAACCCTTGTTTGTAACCAGTGGAAATTTTAATTTATAAGGGTTAAGTTTTACTTTATGCATATGTGCAGCAAACTTTTTTTTGTTTTTAACTAATAATGTGTATATAACATTGTGTCGTAACCACACACTGGCAGCTATGGTTTTTGTATTTACCTCCGTTTCGATAACTACGTATGCGTTTTTAATAAATACTCATTATAATTTTTGTTGAGATATTTGCAATTTACTTACTATTGGAGGTTTTTTAAAACATTAATGGATAAGGTTATATATTGGAGGTTTTTTCTGGTTGTTCTACAAGTTGTATCAGGATAAATTGCACTCAGAATAGACTCTTAATATTTCACTGTTTCTGTATCATGTTCAAGAGTCAACTTTTTATTGTACACATTGCATATTGCAATATCTAACAAAAATCCCATATTTTCGATTAAACGGTTCCTATTCCATTTTCATCCAATATCTTGACTCATAAGTTCTTGTACTTATTTGTTGCTGTACAAGTTTCTTTATAGCCATATTATCATAAGTATAGGCTGTTTCACAATTAGTCGATTCAAAACGACTCTATAGAAGAATATATCACAACTTATTTACAAGTTCCATTGAACTCCACAGAAGTATATCATTAATATTTGAAACTCAATAGGACATTATTTGAAAACGTTTGGAATTTAATAGACTAAATCGGATAGGAATATATGAAGCATTATTATAACACCTCCAAGTAGAAGCAGATTCTGATATTTTTGTAGTTTCTACAATAGGAAATACTCAAGAATTAGATACAAAGAATCTGGTGAAAGATCTAACACACTAGACTACACAATGGATGATGATAGGAAGAACAGACTCCAATGAAAAGTTAGGAACACTCCTCTCGCCAGATTATGTCACAAGGCTACGTAGCAGGAATAAAACAATAAACTAGGCAAGCTCTAAAGGATTCTTCAATTTAAAAGAAAAAAGAGAAACGCGTATTACCATTAGAATTAGCTTCAATAATAACTTCCGAAAGTGTTAATGGTATGACTACATGATTACGAGACCCTATTTCTGTATCTAGTAAATTTGCACTACACTTCGTATAGATTGTACTTTCAAGGGATTGGTGAAGAAATATACATTAACGATTATTTTGTGGTATTATTTAGCGTGAAATGTCCATTTAGTAAACAAAGATTTTGTTTTAAAGCGACTTTCATATCTCTATAAAAAGAATACTATTTTGATAATTTTTTGCAGAATAATCAAATGTGTTTTAAAGCAAATCTTTTGTTTACCAAATACAATCTTTTTGCTAAAAAAGAATCGATAGCAAATTGCTTGAATTTAAGAAAACTGGAGTTTATTTTTATTATCTCCGAGTAGATACGAAATTTTACTAAATAGGTATCCTATATGATATTTTTTTACACATCTTGCTCTTCTGATTTGTTTTATATCGACTTCCCATGTTGATGAAAATAATTTTTAAAGTATAAATGTTTTAAAACATAAACGAGTTTAAAGCCATCACCGATCTCTGAAACAGCCTTTGAAGGAAGAAATTACGGGAATGATGTACTGCCAGTAGAAGCAACAAGATTTAATAAAGTATGCATTAAAAAAATGGTAATAAATTATGTTGTCAAATTAATACATCAATTTGCTCAGTACTTTATTAATATTATTATAAATATCTTTTCATTGCATGAATCTTCAGATTATCGAATACGAAAATCGAATTCGACAGTATTCTACACCAGATAAGGTTTTCCGCTACTTTGCGACATTACAACTCCAAGGTAGTCCTTCCGATCAACATGAAATTTATATGACACCTGAAGATTTTCTAAGGTCAATCACGCCAGGTTCTAAACAACCAGATGGTTAGTTTAAATGTGAAGTATTAATTCTTTTATTGTTATTTCGAAAATATATTATGTTGCAGTATAACTCTTTTCTTTTATTTTTTAGTTAATTGGACACAGCTTCAGCTTTGCTTCTTACATTAAAAAAGTCGTTTTACTAATTATTTTTACTTCACTATTTACTATATTATAACCAATTAACACGACATTAATAAAACTGATCATATATTACTCAAATAACAAATTTTGTCCTATATGTTTGTTTTAAAGATACATTTTCATAAAGTTTTTATTTAAAGACAATAGAGATATTTATAATTGTTGAAAATAAAATGGACAAAATTTAGATATTAGTTTTGTATTATACAGGATCCGCCAAATCTCTGTTTCTCTGTTGTTGCTCTATTTTCCAATACACTGGAAAAGTATACAGGATAAAGTTTATGGCTGACAACTGTTGTATCTGTTGTTGTGTTTTCTGAAAATATTTTTTTACTATACAGACAATGTTTTACAAAGTTTGTTGATTTTAAACAAGCTATCATTAAAATATATTTCTAAGCTAGATGTTGCTCGTGCTATTATGGAGATTGTATTCAACATGCTTGTTTTCAAACAGGACAGCCTATGTATTTTTCCACTTTTGAAATCCTTATAAGATTGTAAAGTGCCTTTTTGTATTGCATAAATAATATGTCTCTATCTCACACCATCCTTGAGATATTCACTCGTATTCATAATTTTAGCCAAATAGATGTCTCTGGAATACTATAGTTTTTGCCGCATACTAAAGTAGAAGATTGATCTTCTGTAAGCTTATTAACAAAATATGAATCAAACTTTAGCAAAACTGTAGTTTTCAAAATGTTACGTAAACCAAACTTGAAAAAAGTCGTTTTGGATGCAAACCCTCATTACGGTTATTTAAAATAGGTTACAATCTCAAGCACGAACTATAAATATGACCTTAAGTATTCTCAGGCAGTAGTAATATAACTGACATTTAAATTTAGATAGTTGCAACAAATTCCTTTCATTGTATTTCTTTGTAATTTGTTTGCGTTTTCCTATTTTGGTATATTGGTTTTTTGATTTATTATCAAATTTTCAATGAATGCTTTGTATGTTTATGTTATTTCTAAATAATTTCAGATTCTCTCAATTTACATGACATACATTATATTTGTTTATTTTTTCATTGGATTCGTTTAAATAAACAAACGGGTTTACACAAAAACATTTTTTTCCATATTTTTTAAATTTTGAATTGTTTGTTCGGACATCTTACGCGACAATTAGAAAACATTTTTTTGCTTGAGTTTGGCTCACATTTTGTTAATAAACTTGCAAAAAGCAAACTGTAGAGTAAATGAGTATTTCATCCATATTAGGAATATTTTTTAATGATAGTTGACTTAAAACACACTTTTGTTTGAACATTTTTTGGAAATTTATACGGTTTCAAAAAATTTAGATGTTTCGATGCATTTAAATAACCCGGTGTAGAATTAAAGTACATACGCGGAAGTTTTTAATAATTTTAAATTTGTTGCAAACGAACAAATGTCGAAAAGAACACAAATATCTCCTAATTATGTATTAACTTTAAATTGGTAATAATATAATAATAAATTGGATGCATTCTATCAAAGAATAAAGATACATAACAATATACAGGCTGTTTCTTTAAAAATAACATGCTTACGTTCCTTATCGCTAAAACGAAATTATAGTCGAAAGTATTTTAAGAAACTACAACAGTTGTATACCGATCATTTTTTCCGAAGTTCATAAAATCGAAAACTAACCGAATACGTGTAATTTTAGACAACGGACCAACGGACACATTTTAATAGTAGATGCTATTTTGTTCAGTTTGTGACGTTTGTTCCATTGGCCATTCCATTTTCCACTGGATAATTACAATAAAGTAATATGTTACATTAGGAAGTTTGTCAAAAACAAAAACGTTCTGATAGTTACCTATGGTGTGCCTATGTCTAGACATTTTTGGAAAATAAATAATATATATAAATAATATATAAAGGGGCAACATGATGAACACCTGTTAATTTCGTAGATTATATACAAACATATGAATTTTTATACATTACTGCATATCGTATAAAATTATTATATTTGATCATTTTTAAGAAAATGTTTTCGATTTTATGAAATTTATTCCATACTTTACGACCAACATTAGTTTTCATATTAAATATTACTATTATTACTATGAGACAAATATTAATGGTAGCTTTTCTTTCTAGGTTTGGGCTTAGATCAATTTAAAAAGTATGACCCTAAGGTAAATTTGCTTTTTATATATATACAATTATATTGTACATATGATCAATATTTAAGTGATAAATAATTGAATTGTAAATATGCAGTTACCCTTTTATAAAAATGCTGCAAAAGTAAATAGCTAAATGCATATACTTTGCATAATACAAATGCTTAAACATTATCTTACCTTACAATTAATATTCGTAATATTCATTTATAATGCTTTATTAATATATTCAAGAAAAAATATTTCATAAAAAATAAGACACTAATGCATGCTATTCCGTTATTTTAAAAGTAGGTACATCTTTTAATAGTTCCTATAAACACAGTTTTTATTGTATATTTTTAATTGTTAAATTTACTTTAGTAATTAGAAATGGTACGATTATTTATAACTTTCTATTTATCACTTATCCGTTTTAATTTTAATAATACTTTCACATACAATATACAGCAAGGACCGAAAGTCTATATTATGCATCAAACTGTATGCTCTACCATATGCATCAAATTATCTTAAGGCGAGATTTCGACCGACCGCATGTTCAGATTCGAACGGAGAATAGGGGAGTACAGATGCACCACGTGCTTCCCCTTCCAAACCAGAACACTGTCAACGAGCGAATATGTAAAACGAGATTTGTTTTACGAATATATTTCTATTGTCGATTTGAATAATTTAGATGTTTTCTATGTACATTTAAGAAAAACGCAGGAAAAACGTTTTAAAATAAATTTAGAGAGAGATTAATTGATTGCACCTAAGAGTTAGTTATATTGAGAGGTTTCATTTTTAGTTTTTGTTTATGTCTTCAAAAGGCTGAGTGATAAATCTGTACTTTTTTTGTTTTCTTAACAATACAAGTTAAAACATATGTCACACGGTGTAGAGTATTATTTTTATGGTGATTATGAATGGATACAAAAATCAGGAAAAATAAATAATAAGTTATTTATACTTCGTTCCAGAATAAGGAGTGATTCAAATACCGCGCCAAAACTCAGATTACGCAGTTTAAAATAATTTAGGTGCATAAATAAGTATGTATATAATAATTTTGTTCCTCATATAATTATATCATAATATTTTAAGTATAACGGGAAAATGTTATAATAATGGAACAAATATACAAAACGTTGAGAGGTTATACGAGAGAGCGTTTTTATGTTCGCGGAATGAGCGGGTTGTAGGGGGGTGATTAGGCGCATTGGGGGCGTGGCCTGTGCAGCGACTCATAATTAGTATAAATACGAAGTTTCATTGTTATTAGACAGTTAGTCTTTGAGCTATCATCAACCTAGTAACATAATCAGGAGTGAAAAGTGAAATATGGAAAAAATCGAATATCGTGCCGTTATAAAGTTCCTTACCAGGCAAGGGAAATCAGTCGCGACCATAATGAATGAGCTGTCGTTGGTTTACGGCGAATCTTGTCCAGGAAAAACCATGATGTACAAGTGGCATAGTTTATTTAAACAAGGAAGGGAATCCCTTGAAGACGACCCGAGGCCGGACAGGAGCATTGAGGTGACCACGCCAGCACTTATCCAAAAAGTTGAAAAAATTGTACTCAAAGTACGACTAAAGAAGAAACAACTCGCAGAAATGATTGGAGTATCCGATACAACAATTTTTAAAATCCTACACGATCATCTCGGCATGTGTAAGGTCAGCGCCTCAGCGGTCAGCCAAGGGTGCCGAGAATGCTCACGCCGCCGCAAAAACAACAGCGCGTAGAGTGTTCGCGTGCATTTTTGGACCTCTGTAATGAAGATAAGGATGGTGTATTGAGTCGAATTGTTACTGGAGACGAAACTTGGGTTCATCATTATGAACCTGAGTCCAAACAAGACTCCATGCAGTGGCATAAAAAGGGCACAGCACCTCCCAAGAAATTTAAAGTGTCACAATCAGCTGGGAAACTCATGGCAACGGTATTTTGGGACTCGGAAGGAATATTGTTGATTGATTATAAAGATAAAGGTGTTTCTATAACCGGAGAATATTACGCTTCAATATTAGAGCGACTAAAAGAAGCCATTAAAGAGAAAAGACGGGGAAAATTGACGAAAGGTGTGCTGCTTTTGCACGACAACGCGCCCGTCCAAAAGAGCCGCGTTGCATTAGCTGCCCTGCATAAGGTGGGCTTCGAAATTGTGAATCACCCACCCTACAGCCCAGACCTGGCCCTGAGTGATTATTACCTGTTTCCGAAAATGAAAAAAGGGCTGCGGGGTAAAAACTTTACTGCCGATGATGAAGTCAAGGAGGCAGTTTCGGCGTATTTTGCAGATATAGAAAAATCATTTTTTTATGAGGGTATAAATAAATTAATTGAAAGATGTGAAAAATGTATCCGTCTTGCAGGTGAATATATTGAAAAAGAAAAATAATTTGGTTTTTTTATTTCCACCCCTTATCCCCCATTCCGCGAATGTAAAAACGCTTCCTCGTACTTGCATACTAAAAAGTAAAGAAATATGACCGATATCGCATACATTATTTTCAATATTGAACTTGCCAGCGCAAGAGCCAATAACATCCCTCAAAAATAAGTAGCTTTTCGGCGCGGTATTTGAATCACTCGTTCTTATTCTGGAACGAAGATAGTACAGTTAGGTCCTACAAAAATAATAATAAATTTATTCTTGAGAATGAAACAAATATATTTAATTACGATATGAGTAAAACAGAGAATGTTTAGGATGAAGCATACTTTTTTCTTTTTTGATTCTTTTGTAAAAGAACATATTTGGCAGAAGTCGGCCGCTTAAACGTCACCAGGTCCGTATAAACTTTTGTGCCCTCATATTAATCGTTCCGTTTAGTTTTTTTTTTCTTTTCAATGAAAGTGAGTAAGTAAAAGGGTGATATAAGTAAATAAAACATACATGTATATTTTCCGTTAAATAAAATGTGTACAAAACCAAAAACAAATTCTCTATAAATATGGTAACAAAACAAAACATTAATCTCTAATAGGCATATAAATTTAAAAAATACATAACAGTATTTTTCACAAGAAACAAAAATTAACTCTCTATAAGAAAAACCCATTGTTTAGAAAAATTATTCCAAAAAACGATAAACAAACCACACAATAATTCTCACAAACTTCGTATAATATTCAATACTAGACAGACTATATAAAAAAAACCGCACTATTCACCGCGCAAGCACCGTGTTTTCCAGCCGCGAAAGAGAGACGGAATTGGCCTAGTCCAATGAGAAGGACCTAAGTGGGAGCGTATTCCCCTCACAAGTCTAGGCGGCGATCCTTGCAAATTTTTCGGTACAAGGTGTTTTTCTTAGACGTATTACTCAATTACAGAATTTTTTAGAGCTATGGGTATTTTTTATAAAATAAATGAAAGTCAGTTCTAGAACTGTACAGAAATATTTTGCTTTATTTTTTACCACACACTGAATAATATTTGCGATTTTTTATAAGAATCCCCTAATGAAAAACATAGAAAAGGAGTCTGTACAGTTCAATAATAATTGTTTCTTTGTGACTACAAAAAAAATCAGATTAATATATCTATCAATAAAGGAGAAATTTGTCTATGAAGCAACGTCGTTTACTGCTTGCATTTGCCAGCCGAAATCTCGCCTTAAGAGTTTAAGTTTAGGATAGTGATATTTCTTTGATCCATTAGCAGTCAATAATTCCAGATATACACTTCATCTATCATTCTTGAATTTTCATTTAAACTATCCCTACAGAAATTAATACCAAATTAAGAATAAATTATAAATACAAAAGTTAACGTTTTGACAGGAATAACAGACACTTACTTGTTAAGTTTTATAGCATCTTTATTAAATCATTCATTCAACTATTCGCTGTAAATCCCACAAAATCGCATTTACGAAAAATTTGTTAAATATGCACAGTTTTGATAATATTTCGGCACGTATTTCACGAACTGTAGGTCGACCAGAATCCCGTGGCAAGTGAACTTAAGTCGGAGAGGTTAGGTAAAAGTAAGACGTTACAGCACTCAGCTGTGATTGGCGCGCTGATGTAAGAGGCGGTTCTAATGGCTCATGCGTTGGGGTACCTAATCCGTGAACGCTCATTCACGCTTGTTATATTGTTACATTAACAATAGATCATTGCCACGGCATTCGGGTCGACCTACTTCGTTTACATGAAGCATTATTTGAACATTGAACATTCGATTGCCAATATTTTCTCTTGTCATTAAATCGATGTAAAATTCTTAAATTCTTTGCATACTAAATATTTTTTTACGGTTTGCTTATAACTAATTACAAGGGTCATTGCATGATGTCTTTAAATCTTTAAATGTAACAAATCTCAAAATATTGTATTTGCGGTAAATTTGCTTAATTAACATAAATAAATTTAAAAATAAATATATCACTTCCGGTTAAAATAAATAAATAAATTAAATAATAATAAATTTTACACATATTTCATGTATCATACCCTATACCTAAATATGTACTATTACTTCCGAGTTATTCGCAATTAAAGAAAAAATTGACAGATACCGATCTTAGTTTATAGTCATATTACGTCACGTAGGAGTAAAAGCTACTAATGAAATTTTGCATACGCACAGCTGATATTGTGTAGTTGCACAACATTTGAAGTTCTTCTCTGTAACAGCTGTGCGTATGCAAAATTTCATTCGTCTCTTTTATTCTAACCAATCACCCTGTATAAAGCACGGAATATATTCGTTATTTCTCAAACTATAAAAGGTTTTGAAAATTTCTCTCACAGGTCGAGTTTTGCTTTCAATTATACATATTATTTCGTATTTTATTTAAGTTATGGTGTTACTAATTAGTGGGCTGGTATGACATTATCGATATTTTTGTAAAATTAGAATTCAGAAATGAAATAGGATGTTTAAAAAAATATATCAATTATGTCATTTCAGATCACTAATTACTTCATAAATTAAATAAAATGCAGCATAATATGTACAATTGAAAACAAAAACTGACCTGTGATAAAAATTTTCATAATTATTTTATGGTTTTAGAAATAACGAATACATTACATACTTTATATACACAGCATATAAATATTTCTCCATGCTATCAATGGATTGCACTATATCATTGTTAATTAGCTAAATTATGTAAAATCAGTATATAGTATGTTGTATGTACATATAATATACAAGTGCTATAGAAAGGATATTTTGATGCATTTTAAAAGTAGACAGATTGCGTACATTTCGTCCTCACTGTATATAATAATTAATTAAGTTTTTATTATAATCTCCAGAATGAATACCTGTATGTACACAAAACTTTATACATATTGTATTTGTAGGTTACTGTCTTTGTTGCACTACTTTACATATAAATATTATATTCATTGTCTGTTTATACAGTATATTTTGTGGTATCTGCTTCCGATATCCTACGTCTATGTTTTATTTCAATTTTGAAAAGTCGTAAGGACATAGTTATCTCAGTAAAGTACATTGTTTTAACTATTTAAAATAATATATTTCAGAAATGTGTTGTATACCGACTGATGTATTTGGCGGAACCAGTACTATAAAACTATTATGGCAATACATGTACTGCCGTGAGGATAATAGAAATTCTTACAATTACATAATTTAACTTATCCCCTACTTTTAAAACTATCGAAGTCTTCAAATTGGTATGATCAAATGCATTCGTCTGTGTACAATTTATATCAGTATTGGCAAATTTTATGTAATCTATCTACTAGTCACAGTTTTTTTTTTCGTTATAAATAAATGAGTTAATATTTAATTAACATTGACGACTGTGTTAAATATGAGAATGTGACTATTGTTACAATAAAAGAAGGTATATTTTTGCATGTGTATACATTTGATATACCACTGTAATAAATCAATAACGTCACCACAAAAAGAAAAACACTTTTGAACACAATTATTAATATGACGAAATATTGCATTATCTCTCATCAACAACAGCCACAGCCCCTTGTCTTGACGTTCTGTTTGCCCTAATGTAGTTTTTCTGTTTCTAAAATATCTTGGGTGGAAGCGCTCCTCGTGCGCATCACTAATGTAGAATGTGAACTTGTACTCAAACCACCACCTTCCGCTCCAGTCCTTTAAGAAAATGTTTCATGCGCTTTAGTTATGTCTGCACAGGCGGTATTAAAATTTTGAATTTTATCCATTAAAGATTTTGATGTCGTACATCGTTTGTCCTGGTATAAAGTTCGGTCATGGCGGCTATTTCTCTTCAATGCAGTGGTTTTCCCTGTCATGACAGCTATTAATGTAACCTGATTGCATACTTATAGATAATTGCAGGAATAGTCTTTTTACTGTCTTTAAAAAAATGTTCATGATGTAGCTATATATTCATGTTGTTTCGTAAGTTTCCTCGTTCGAAACAGCGTAACCCGTTGGAACGCAAGCGTGAATGTCTCTATTACGCACTGATTTTAAACTGGTCTTTAACAAATTAATGAATTACTCGTATCTTTTATAGCTAGAGTTATGCTTCTCACTCTTTCAAACAATTTACAGATCTCATTGCAATCGATTAAATCGCCGACCATTTTTCAATAGTTATTATCCTATATATGTACATTATCTGTTCGTTCATTTATTAGATTTAGAAGCAGGTACCCCACATTATAGAATATAATGGTAGAAAGGTGTAGTTGGATTTCGGATACTGAACAGACACTGAAAAGAGTTGTTTAACAGCATATTATAGTATCTTTCCATGAAGGATTTCACGATTAAAAAATTAATGGTAGCTTCTACATATAAAAACTAAAAAAATAAAAACGGTATTATTATTTTAAAAGGTAGATTATGTAAAAATTTGCCTCTCTATTTGCTTAGAACTTTTTGCTATTATTTTTGTTTCTATACTTGCAATCGCTTTTAATGTTTTCCCCTATATTTTGCAGCACAAAGTGGAGGTAATAATTCCTATACTATCTCATGGTCTTGCATTTCTCTTATCACTGCTTTAATTTCAACATTTTAAGACTCAAGCATGTGTATATATTAGAGTAGTAGCATGTTCATAAGTATTACTTACATTTTTTTAAATATTGCCTGAAGTAATATAAATTTACGAAAACTTGGACTGAGAACATTAATTTATATGTGTAACAGAGGTTGTTTCAATTTGTTAGCGTCTTCCCAGTAACCCCTGTTACACACCTAACGTAGTACGCTAGTACTTCCCTTCGTATATTAATTTATATATTGTCAAAAATGAGAACAATTTAAAGAAGCAAATATAGCTGGCAGTCTAGGATGCATCAAGTAAATACATGTTCTTAAAAATATATACTATGTAGTTGCCTTTATCATGTATTTTAAAACAGTGTTAATATGCACCTTTAGTTATACAAACTTATATCTATATGTAGAGAGACAATATATTAAGCATGTTTTATGTTTTTATTATTGGTTAAACTTTCTTCTTTTTCTTGTAGTTTCAGGTATATCATGTTATCCAAGCTTAATTTAAAAACATTGGCGGTTAACTTTAAGTTAGATTCATAACTAATATGTCATCTCTTTAGGATTATTTTTAATAGTGTTTTCTAGGTATTTATTAGAGTTCATCATCAACCACCGTTTATTTCAACATTATTCAGATGTCATTTTTTATGAGATATTTTATTATATGGTATTTATAATAAATTATTATTGTTCTTAGACCGCCCATCATAAACTGGATTTGAGTTTACATGAGGACAGTATATTCTACAAATTAGGAAGTTCTGGATTGATAACGTTCTCTGATTATATATTTCTACTCACTGTCTTATCAAGTAAGTACTATTATGTATTTATAGTGTAATTATTTAAAATATGATTATGTATCTTATTGATCTTTCTTGGATATAAATACGTGTATATCTATGTAGAAAATTTTTCGCAAGAAGTCGTAATAAAATTAGTATTGCAAATACACAAAATGGATCGGTAATTTGCCAATATATCTTAAGAAATTTATGTACTTACAAGCACAAATGTTGAAGGAAATTAATTTATAGATAATAAGCTTGATTTAGTTTTAAATTTGAGATATAGTGGAAGTGATAGCTAAAGAATTATTTCTTAATAAAAAAAGCAATTCAAATTTGTTAATTGTTGAAAATGTATTAAGACGCTGATGAATGCTCTTTTATATAAAAACACATTGAATGCAATAGTCTAAAACATTGTGTCAATCTAAAAAATGGAAGTTGTCACGTAGTAATACACAATTCAAAAGAATTTTAACCCTTTTCTAAATTATTCATTTGGTAGTAAGAATTGGTACTTACAGAATCTTGGTCAACATTACCACTACACGCTTTTATAAAGCATAAAATATTTATTGAAACAAAGGTAGAACTGTTGTTTCCGTAAACTTGAAATTTGAATTGTGAACGGAGTAAAAACGTGGCAATACATCTCCTTACTCGTTGTGGTCAAATCCATATGTACACTGCATAATTCTAGTTTTTAACAGCGTCACTTCATAAAACGTTTATTTATCTACATTATGTATGCATAGCCTCCAGACGCCACTTTGAAATTGCTTTCCGAATGTTTGACTTGAACGGTGATGGGGATGTAGATTGTGAAGAATTTGAAAAAGTCGCCACGTTAGTTCGACATCAAACCAGCATTGGTTCTAGGCACAGAGATCATGCAAACACGGGTAATACATTTAAGGTATATATTTTGCATGTCCTAAAGTCTACATATGAATTATTGCATTTACTTCTCTACTTTTAGGGAGTTAATTCTGCCTTAACAACGTATTTCTTCGGACCGAACCTGAAACAAAAATTGACTATTGAAAAATTCTTGGATTTTCAAGAACAATTACAAAAGGAAATCTTAAGCCTCGAATTTCAACGGAAAAATCCCGACGAGGATGGTAAAATTAGCGAAACTGATTTTACAGAACTTCTCTTTAGCATACGCTGGATATCCCGATAAGAAGAAAGCTAAGATGCTTAAGAGAGTCAAAAAAACGTATACGTTCCCACTAACTCTTAAAATTTATAATCGTTGAATTGTTTTTTTTTTAGATTTAAAGAAAGTAGTCAGGGCGTTGCTAAAGAGGATTACTTGAATCTCTTCCATTTCTTGAATAATATCAATGACGTAGACACAGCTCTAACATTTTATCATATCGCTGGCGCTTCAATAGACGAAACTACTTTGAAGCATGTCGCTAGAACTGTTGCGCATGTGGAATTGAGCGATCATATTATCCATGTTGTATTTACTATTTTTGATGAAAACCGTAAGTAGATATTTCTAGATTTGTTCGTAGATTCAGTTGTTGATCATTGTCAACAGTGAAAATCTGCTGCGTATACACAATTACTTTTTACCTAAACATCCGCGTTTCTAACGATTTCTGACTAACTGGTTCTACGAACAGACCTACGATAAATACAATGCCCATATTTAATCACAAGAGTACATAGGTATAAAAATAAGCTATTCAAATAACGTTAGCAGCTTATGTAAATGCGAATTACTTAATTTCTTTTTAAGAACAAAAAATAGTTGTAAACTATGTTGTAATAGCCAGCAGTAAGCTATTAATCAGATATAGTAATATACAGACTGTTTACAATAATCAGTTGAAATGGTAAGTGGTGTGACAGTGTATTTCTTCTTCTATTCTTTCTATGTAAAACATAATGTGTATTAAATTATATATGTGCAACTTAGGTTGTCAGATCAACTTAAACAGCATGGACTAACATCACAGAAAGAATATTAAAAAGCTTGAACAACAATATGTTGGTAGCGTGTATTGACTGTATCTATCCAAAGTTTTTGACAGGGTTAATCTTATCTTGTTGAGCAAATTGCATGGTATTAGAGTTCTTGCTTATGAAATATTCGCTTCTTACTTAAGTAATCGAAAGAAATATACTGAGGCGAAACATGTTCACAGCCGATTTTTTTTCTGGAACTTTGAAGACCTTTATCTCGAAAACGGTACGATTTTGAATAAGCCTATTTTTGGCCAGTGGTCATTATTTGACATGTAGTATCTCCAGTTAAAATATTTCCCATTATTAATGAAGCACCCTATGCATAAAGGATCTACCAAACAATGTCTATGGTTGCTTACTCTTTATGCTGATGATACAAATATTGTGGTTAACAAACTTGTGCTGAATCTTGAAAGACTAATATAATATTCTTCAATTATGCTGCTTCATTGGAGTTGAATGTCAATGGTCTTCGTTTGACGTCGGTACCACATTGTAAATTGTTGGGTCTTACTTGTGACAGCAGATTTAAGTGGGATATGCATCTTGACAAATTTTTATTTTGGGGTAATACTACAAACTAGACTATACGGAATCATTCAGACCATTTCTTTTGTGACTTTAAGATATCTTTACTCTAAAGATATATAAATTATCGGACGGTATCCATCCTCACTTTGTTAAATCTTGCTCCGAAACATTAAGTAGTTATTCTCTTATTTATTTTATTTAATAAATTCTTCCATAGTGGGGTCTTTTCTGATGTTTGGAAGCAGACATTAATAACGCCAGTGCATAAGGGTGACTTTATAATAGTTATTTACGAACCAAGTGCGTGGAATCATATTTCGCGAACACGACTTGCGGACACGAATTTGCGAAATGTTTCACGCACGAAGTTTGTACAATATTTTTTGTACGAGAACTACATATAATAATAATATATATATATATATAATCGGAAACCTTTCTACCGCAAGGTGTAAGGTATTATTTTCTTAATTCTGTTCCACGAATTTCTTCCACTCTCTCTTATCTCTTGCTAGTGCCTTGGCTTCTGTCCAGGTCTTGTTTTTTCTTTTCAGTAATACTGCTATTTCGTCGTTCCAAGTTTTCTTTGGCCGTCCTCGCTTTTTGGTTTTATGTACTCCTGCTTCCCATACATTTCTGACTTGCCTATTTTTGTTCATTCTGCATATATGTCCAAACCATCTCAGTTGTTGTTTCTCTATAACGTTTCCGATTGGTTCAATTTCTAGTTCTTTGCGTACTATGTCGTTTCTTATTCGATTCCTTCTCGTTATTCCCTTAACTTTTCTCAAATACTTCATGTCGATTGCTTGAATTTTACTTCTCATTGTATTCGTCAATATCCAACTCTCGCTCCCAAAGGTTAAAATGGGTCTGAAGATTGTTTTGTACACTGTTAATTTTGTTCTTTCGTTTACTTCCTTCTTTCCTATAAACGAGTTACTTAGACTGTGATATAGTTTTGTCGCACTGTTAATTCTCTCCATCACTTCTATTTCGTTATTTCCTTCTCTTTGTATTGACACCCCTAGATACTTGATGACTTCTACTTGTTCAATTTTTTCTTGGTTTATTTCTATATTTACACTTTTATTTTCCCTACTCACAACCATCACCTTCGTTTTGTTCGTATTTATTTTCATTTTTCTTCTGCCCAGTTCTGCTTCCCATATTTGTATATTGTTTTGTAAATCCTTCTCTCCTGCAGCACATATCATCAGATCGTCCGCGAATGCGCATTCCGATACATATACTGGCGTTAAATTGTTATGACCGATATGTACTTTTTTTGTTTTCTTTCTTGTCGCCCTAATAACATCATCCATTATCAGTGTGAACAGTAATGGGCTCATTACTCCGCCTTGTCTTAATCCATCTTTTATTTCAAACAGATCTGATTCTTTGTTGTCTTTCCTTACGTAGTTTTTGTTGTTTCTGTATAGACTCTTTATTGCTGTTCTTAATTTTACGCTCACTTTTCTTTTTTCTAGACTTTCCCATACGTCTTCTTGTCTAATTCTGTCAAACGCGTTCTGTAAATCTATGAATACCATATAGATCTCGGTATCTGTTATACTCGCCTTCTCTATCATTTGCTTTATACTAAATATGTGGTCTTGTATGCTTCGCCCTTTCCTAAATCCGCTTTGCGCTTCTTCAATCTGATGTTCTATCTTTCTTCTTAGTCTTCGTTCTAGTATTCTCTCATATATTTTGAATATTACGCTTAGTAACGTAATCCCTCTATAGTTTGAACATTCCCTATTGTCTCCTTTCTTGAATAATGGTACCGTTATTCCGATGCTCCAATCTTCTGGTACTCTTCCTGTATTCCAAGCCTTATTCAAAATTTGTGTTAACATTTCCATACTCCTTTCCCTAAATTCTTTACCATCTCTCCTGTTATCCTATCGTGTCCTGCCGCTTTTCCTCTCTTTATGCTTTTCACTGCATCTAGTACTTCTTCTATTTTTATTGGGCTGTCTTCTTTTCTTGTATATTCTCCTTTTTTTCTTTATATAACTCATCGTTTGCCTCATTTGTGTTGTACAGTTCTTGAAAATGTTCCCTCCATCTTTCCATAATTTGTACTTCTCCTGTTAGTATTCTGTTGTCTTTTGTTTTCACTTGTTTTGATCTGTGTTGTTTACCTTTCCTCAAACTCTTTAATACTTTATAAAATAATTTTTGATTTCCTTTGCTATCCTGTTGCATTCTCTTCCCAAATTCTTCCCACGTTTGTTTTTTTGCTTGTATTATCATCTCTTTTGCTTTTGTTCGTTGAGTTTTGTATTCTGCATAATTCTCTTCTGATTTATTAGTTAGATATAACTTCCACTTTTCTTTCTTAACTTTTACTTGATTTTTTATTTCTTGGTTCCACCATTTTGTTTGTTTCTTCTCTTTGTTTATTGAAGTTTTTCCACATATTTCTTTCGCTGCTTGTAGGATGTGGTCCCTGAAACATCCCCATAATTCTTCTAGCCCCATGTCTTCCCACTGGTTTGCATTTTTCCCTGTCTCTATTTCCATTTGCTGTCTAAAGTTATTTGCCACTTCTTCTTCTTGTAACTTATACGATTTTATGGTTTCCTTTATTCTTACTCTCTCCTGTATTTCTTTCTTATTTTGTTGCCTTTTTGATTCTAGTCGTACTCTTGCTTCCACTAAATAATGATCACTATAAATTTCGGGGCCTCTTCTTACTCTTACGTCTGTAATATCTTCTCTAAATGTCTTATTAATGAGTATATAATCTATGATTGATCTCTCGTTCCTTCCTATCACTTCTCTTGTATATTTGTGTATATCCCTGTGCATATAAAATGTATTTGTCACTATCATATTATTCTCTATACAGTAATTTATTAACCTTGCTCCGTTATTATTTCTGTTTATCTCTCCCTGGTTCCCTATTACATCTATAGCATCATTGTTCCTTCTACCAACTCTTCCGTTAAAGTCTCCTAGTACTATTATTCTACCTTTTATATTTTCTACTGATTCTGTCATTTCTTCCCAAAATTCATCCTTCTTGTTTGTTCTTGCATCGTCATTCGGTCCGTATATTATTATTAGTGTAGTCCTTCTCTGTTGTTCCAATTGCATCTCTATTTTTAATATTCTTGTACTTATAAATTCCCATTTGTTTATATTGCTTACATATTCCTCTTTGATTATGCAGCCTACGCCTTCAGCTGCTCTTTCTTCCGGTTTTACCCCGCTGTATATTAGTAGATGTCCCCCTTCTAATGTTACTACTCCTTGTCCTTTTTTCTTTGTTTCAGTAATTGCTAGTATATCTAGTTTGGCTTCTTCGAATTCTTGTATAAGTTCTTTTTCCTTCCCTGCTAAGCTTCTTATGTTCCATGTACCCACTTTTAATGTACTCATTTTTTCCTTTGCCGTCTTCGTCCTCTTATTTCCATCCGGTTTTGTGCTATTTAGTTTTTTTGATATCCAATTTTTCTCGTTTTTCCCCATTTCCGTTGCCTCTGTCGTATTTCCCTTGTTCCGGCCTTTATTTTTCTCGTCTAATCGTTTTTTGATGAACCTGGGTCCGGTTGTGTTTGCCGCTTGTTTCTCCGTTCCGGTTTTTGTGATTCGTTATTCCAGGTCCTTATTTCTTGGTTGTTTCCATCCATTTTTTGTAATCTTTGCGTCTGCTTACACCATCTATACTGCTTTCCATTTATTGTCATTTTTTGGTAGCCTATTTTTACTTTGTTCCCTTTTTCTCTCTCCCCTCTTGCAATGTTCCGTAATTCCTTTTGTATGAATCTCTCCTCTTTTGTTAAGTCGTTGTCAATATATACTTTTGTGTTTTTCAGCTTACTTTTAGCCTTCATTATTTCTGTTTTGTTTTGGGATGACTCTAGCTCCACTCTAACCATTTGGAAATTTGTTTCTCTATTTATCTTATAAGCTTCTTTGATATTAGCTTGTATTTGTAGCTCCTGCCTAAGGAATTCCACTACTCCCTCTTTAATTTGAGTTTCTCCTACTTTGATTCCCTTTATTATGATATTGTTTCTCCTTTTCTGTTTTTCATCATTTTCCAGTCTGTCTTCTAATATTTGGATTCTTTGTATCAGCTGTGTCTTTTCCTGTTCCCATTTTTCCTCTTTCTTTCCCATTTCTTCTTTTATATCTTTAATTTCTTGTTTTATATCTTTACTTTCTTCTTTTAATTCATCTGTATTTTGTTTCATATCTCTCATTATCTGTCTCATCATTTCTTTTAGTTCATCCATTTCTTTTTCTTCTCTGCTACTCTTATAGTTACTTGCGCTATCGGTATTTAGTGTTTTATTTCTTCCTTCTTTATCTCCTGGTTTTCCCAAGTCCGGCGACCTGATAGTTTTCTTGCTTCTACTAAAAACAAGTACCCCGCTACCGTCTAGCAGAGCCGCGTTATCCTCTTCCTCTCTCTCGCGTTTCCCGTCCTTGTTCATCTATCGCTGCTTCGATCTTAGTCCAATCAGTCTGTCCCAGTTCCTAGTTCAGTAACACCGCCGCTGTTGCGAAGCGTGTATCGGTCCGGTTCCACACCTCGGAGACCCACACACGCCTTCTTTCGTCCCCGCCTTGCTTATCACTTCCGTCTCTGTACCGAAACCTAACCTCGCTTCTAGTTATTTCTTCCTTATTCTCGATTACTTATTTGTTTACTGACCCTAACTGCCACAGCCCAATTCACTATTTTCACCTGTCTGCACTCTACACTTTCGTTGATTTAATTCGCACTTTATATCTTTATTTCTCAATAAAAATTTTCTGTGTGACGGAATCGACACGTCGAGTTACACGTCGCCACGTACACCTCAAAAATAATAATAATACATATTGTTAAATACGTTATCGTTTATGACCATATATTATTCAGGTTAGGGATTTATGATTTTAAAATGTCACTGAATTAATCAAGTTCCAGTAAGTACCAACTTTACTTTTACGCACTCGTGCTTAAAGTGACTTTTTACGCACGCAAATCGAATCGTGAAATGACAGGTTTTGATAGGCGAGTACAAAAATTATATTTGCAATTATCGCCCCATTTCGAAGCAGTCTGTTTTTGGAAAAATTGTCGAAAGTATTATCAACTCGTTAATCAAAACTGAAATTAAAGATATAATTATACCACAGCTACATGGGTTCGGTGGAAATTCATATCTGTTACCAAAATGTAATAACAGAATGAGAAATAACCTTTCAGGTAATTCGTAAAATATCTATACGTGCGACATAATAACGAACGTAATAATTATTTTGCTAACTAGTATGAGTGCCCGAAATAGATATATCATAAATTCGTTTTTATGCAGATGATTATCACCCGAAGTTAAATAGCACATTCAATACGCGAAACATGCAAATCTTGCACTATCCATCTTCGCTATATGTATCTTTGTCTTACGAACGCTGGCGCCTTCCACATAATACTTTATACGTACGGAATATATGACAACACGATCATATTTTTTTCTCAAATCTTTACGCAGAGCTGCTGCTATATTTTTGAAAAATACTACAATTACACAGATTCTAATAGGAAAACAATAATAATAAAACAATAGCATTCACTAGAGTAATAATTGAAAATTATTTGGGAAAAACTCTGAATTACACATCGCTAGGTATTCGATTGGCGTAGTTTCAGTTGCATGAACGATCAAAGATTTGTCGAACTTCGATTCGCAATTAATTTGCCAAAGATGGTATATGGGCAAGGTCTGAGTATGTGGATGTGACGTCTGGTGCCAAAGTTCGCATCTAACCCACTTTATTTATTCTATACATCAATGACATTTATGTGGTCTTAAAACGTTCTCATTTCTCATTATACGCAGATGATCTTAAGTTGTACTCTGAAGTTGGTGGCGTGGTAGATAATTGTCCAGAGTTGAGTAATCTTGAACAATATTGCGAGAAAAATAGGCTCTTTCTTAATATACAAAAATTAATAATAGTTTCTAAACTGGAATACGGGTGCGTGATCTGAAATCCTCATTATAATATCTATATTAATAGAATTGAAAGAGTGCAACGGAAGTTTTTAAATATTCAATATTCCCAGATTAAACTCCAGACCTCCTGACAAAATACTAATATTGGTCTGAATTCTCCTTTATATAGAGCCACTCTTCTTTATAACACTGAATGTTAAGACATTGACATATTTCACCCAAGTTTTATTCAATTCAAGAAATCTGTGTTACAAATGTATAAACTTCGACATTCTGCACGAAATAACAGTCAGTAGTTAGTACTTACTACAGAAATTCAGCAAAAATTTAGAGTCGCATAGGTATAATACAAGAAAGAAAATACTTTAAGACTAGTGTAAATAAATTATTGCCAGACAAATGTTTTTTAGCTTGGACGAATTTGTTAATATAAAGTCGTGGCCGAGCTCTGGGAGTTGAGATGAAAACCTTCTATTTGTTTGTTAGTAGATGTAATTGTGATGATGAAATGGCGCTACAAACGTGATGTAATTCTATTATATTTTCTTGGGTATTGTATTATGTTTTCTGTTTTATAGCATTCTTATTATCATATTTTAATTGTCTGTACATATAAATAGTTCTACACCAGTGCTATACAGAACAAATAAATAAATACAATATTTACTCATGCTCTCTGATTTAACTGTGCAGCTGAATACAAAGGAACGTGCTGATAGTATAATCAATATACCGATATTAAAAATTAATTCCGAATAAAAATAAAATGTTATGTTATTTGATACTGCACTAATAATTTTGGTGTTCCACTCAGATTTTTTTTTCCACTTACTATGTAAAATCTAAATCCAGATATTTTTCTGCTTATACGCACGATTATAAATTATAGGAATACGAACCATTAGGAATACGAAATCCACTTATAAAAATAAAGCGCCGTATTTAGAAGTAAACACCACAATAAATAAGTATTAACTCTAATTATGTATAATAACGTTTAAGTACGCCAACAAATACAAATAATTGACCATCAACAATGATTCATTATGTAGTTAAAAATTTAATATCAAAGACATACAACTAACAATGCATAAGCTGCTAACTAAATTAAATGCCTTTTTTATGTCTACTCCGTTGGATTTAGCAACATACAAATGACGGTTCTCGTTGTTTTTCGAGATTAAATGACTGTTTTGTATAATTATAAATAATTACTTTTTCATTTACAGAGGATGGACAATTAAGTAATCGAGAGTTTATAGCTGTTATGAAGAACAGATTATTGAGAGGTCTAGAGAAGCCCAAAGATACGGGTTTTATTAAGTTTATGCAATCGGTTGTTAAATGTGCCAAGGATGTGAGGTCCACTATTTAACCGTTGCTTATTTGTCTGTTATTTATTGTAAACGTTCACATTAAGTAATTTATTTGTATGGAATGTTAATATTTGCAGTTAATTAAAATAAATTGAATAAATATTGTATGTGTGAATGTTTTGTTAAAATAGAGTTAATAACGCTAGTGTATATTATGACGGTTCTGGACCGCCAAAGTGTAAACGACTATATATTCACTAATTTTTCTTTTATTTTGTTTTTTTTTAGTTATTATTGTCAATATATGTAATGTTGAGCATTCTACTTACAATTTTGTACATGTTTATTGATTTTATTATTTGATACCATTTGACTACTTAAAACCGAAGAATGTAGACGACCAAGATATTGCAAGCTAGTGTTTAATTATGGTAGGGGTAAATTTTATGGTGTACTTATTATAAAATCAATCTACCCAAACAACATGAACATGGAAGGTAAAGGTAATGATGCTAATAATATAACGTCTAAAATATAAGCGTATAGAAATATTCAATGAGAAAAATAAATTTATGTCCTTAACAAATACCCTATAATTATAGTCGTTTATTTAAAAAAAGTTGCCAGAAATGTTCGCTAACTTGTATAAATAAATTAAAATGGATGCTGACATAAGGTAAGTATATGAAGAAAATTGAAGCGCTTAATAATGATTTAATAAAGTATCTATATACCTTCATACAATTCATTATATATACGCTACCAATGAATTACACTGCTGGCAAAAAGTGACGATGTATAATTTTAGCGGTGCATAAAGGTTTTCCATAAACGAGTTTGGAATTTTTCTATAGTTGCAATTTTTATTAAGTGGCTCCGACAGGTGTAACATTGCGTCGACATGGAAACCGAAGCGAGTGGGAGGAACCGGCGCTTCTTATTGTAGTGCAAAGGAGTACTAGACATACTTTGTGTGTAATGGAAGGCAGTTCGCCTTACCTGAGCAAGTTAATGCGAGAAATGGTTCTGGGTTGGTTCATCGAAGACGGGGTGAGCGTCAACTACCAGCAGGCCATTATAATATGCAGTACTATTATACATGATGGACGTACACGTCTGTTGCGTGTTCTTAAATTAACGTGAAAAACGTGTGTTCATTACGTCAGTTTCCGTTTTGTTTTATAGCGATTTTAAGACGTAAATGACGAACGATTACCTACAAATAGCAGCAACTTGTTTGCTGGGTTAATACAATTGATTGAACAACGTTATAATAATAAGTAATAACAAGAATAATAAGAATTGATAAAATTATTTAACATTTCACGAAATGAGTTTCGCAAGAGAAATAAAATGAAAGTAGAAAATTTAATAGATATAATGTTGACACTTAAAAGTATGAAAAAATGTACAATATCTGTTTGGTAACTTGTACATTTCTAACAACAAATTTCGGTACAAATTTCTTACATAAGTAAAAGATCATAATCACATTACTGGCGAAGTTGGAGAGCTGCTTGTACTTCATATAATTTAAATTTAAAACTTCCAAAATTCGTTATTTATCGATATGATTCGATGATATTTCTAAATATTGGATTATAACGGTACGCGAACATTGTGCGGATACAAATTTCATTCCAAATTCAAAAGAAAGATTATATACAATAAAAGAAAAGGAATTCTTGATCAATATAAATAAACTTATGATATAATCAAAATGTAAAAAGAAATATAATGAAATAATTACAAAAATGTAGTGTTGCTTAAAAAAATGTAATTTAAAATAAGTAAGAATAAAGATGATATGCAAATCGTTGTAATTTAGCAAAAGTAAATAATTGTTATTGTGCGCGTTCTGACACGAAGACATTAACAACATTAAGAATGCTATCCAATTACCGATAATAACATTTTTAAAATAACTACAAATTGTTAAAATTGTACTTAGTAGCAAAGTAACAAAACCAGCTGGTTGTTTAAAGTAGCCTATAATATTTTAAGTTTGTAAACAATTTACATTGAGTATTGCAGAAAGGTATATATGTTAGCCATATGAACTATAGTTGATTCATACATACATTTTATCCACAGTTAATACATATTAGAAAAGAAAGACTGGTACTTAACTTTAGGAGATAAAAATATAAGTGATTAATGGAGTAAATGTCTCTAAATATTTGAATTGTAAACATTTTGGTAAACGCGGCGTTTACGTGAACTACAACGTGTGACGTATGCACCCTTGTTTATGTTATCGAAATCAATGGCTTGACTACTTGTGCCTTGTATTCGGACGATTTCTTTT